>PVJI01006479.1:0-86279 GCA_004026765.1 Micronycteris hirsuta | reverse complement strand
ATAAAATACAGAAAATACAGAGAAATAGAAATGTTCTTTGTAAACAGCTAGAGTACTGGCAGTAAGGTTTTGTGAAAGATTTTTTATATAGTACACATGAGGTAATAATTGCTAGCAGAAGGGAAATCTTCACCTGGCAGGCAATGTCAAATTCAGGTGAATTAGATTGAGGCTCACAATTTCAACAGATTAAAAGAAAAGGGGATTTTATAGAGGATTGCACAGCACATGCAACAAAGTACACTGGAATCTCAGGGTTGCAAGTAGTTTTGTCTGGCTAGATTCTGAAAAATAAGTGGGAGATGAAGCCAAAGAAGTAAACTGGGTCATTTCCGGAGGGGTCACTCACACCATATGAAGAGTTTGGATTTTGTAGGTAGGTGGAAGGGGTACTGAAGGGTACTTGGAAAATAGAACAGGAAACCCTAGGATAACAAGTTGAGCTAATAGTGAATTGGAGTTGCCTAGATCTTCCAGCTTAGCTCCTTTGTCCTACAGACTCATTCATGTCCTGGGCTTATGTAGCCCAATCCCTTTTAATAGCTGATGCTACTAGGAGTCAGGTTATGTGTGTTTGATCTCATTGCCACTGGCTGATGATATTGGAGGCACTAATGGCTTAATTACTGTCTTTGAATCCACAATGAATGGCTGGTAGAGGCAGCCAGTTCTATCCATGAAATTAATCCCAGCTAAGAACAAAATAATTAAACACTTCCTACTTACTCCCCCAACATACAAATGCACAAATCTGAAAATAGACACCCTAAATTAAAAGAGAAAAACCAGGACAGTAGTGTATTATTGTCATCTCAGAGTATCTGAAGGTAGATTATTCCCTGATACTCGAAGATAACGTATGGAAAGTTTGTCTGAGGCTAGAAAGGAACTCTTTGTGAGTGAGGCTGAGTCAAGTACCCTCTACCTGTTGTATTACCTGGTAATTATTTTAGACTTGATATAAATCCATTGTCTAGTTCTTGGGAGTAAATAATAGTGTGAATCCCACTGTGGACTATTGAGTTCTACAACAGCAAAAACCATGGGCAGCCCAAGCTGTTCCACACTGTTGTGGTTCTAGTCATAAGGAAAAGCACCTCTTAGAGTCACAGGAAAAAGTTGACTGTATTCATGGAGAACAAATTCTTAAGGGTGGCTTAAGAATACGTAAGGTAGGCTTAGAGCCAGATGTTCTAATTGTTAGGTCAATGACTTTCACTGTTTCTCATGGCCTCCCTTCAAATAGCTAATAATCCTCACCCTTTCAAATAGTTAATTCCAGAGGAATGTTCATTCATGCATTCATATTTTATTAACACATTTTTATTGAGCCCTACTGAGATAAAGCACGTTGAAAATGATGGGCTCTACAAACAAAAAATGACATATTTAGATTAATATGACATATTAATCTAAATGACATATTTAGATTCTATGCAAAGAAAAGCACATTATAAATTCTCCAGTCCGGCTTATAACACTTCACCCGATCTGATGTTTCCATCCAGCTTTTTTCTTCTTTCTTTCTTTTTCTTTTTCTTTTTTTACAAATACCTATTTTATGAGTTGGAGTGGGGGAAACTCTAGCAATTGATCTTTGGTTCTAAACAAAAAGGACCTTCTCAGACCAGGCTAACTTTAAAACATGCCCTGAAACTTGAGGCTAAATAATATCCTCTGTCACATCTGGTTACTGAAAGAAATGACATCCTCAACCCAGAGCACTGCTGATAACAGAGGAGCTGAAGGATCATACAATTAGGCTCCTCTGCTGCCTGAGCAGCATCTGTTCAGAGGAGCTGTCAAGCCTTCCACCCCTCTAGTGAAATCATATTTACTTTCTTCATCTAAATAATGTGGCTTGTTTGCCTCCTGTATGGAATAGTCTGGTGCTATTTCTCATTGACTGATTTTTATGAGATAGCATATCATTTTTTGTGCATCCATATGGCACTCTTCTAAGAATAAAATGGCTTTTTATTTAGTATTTTTAATTGTCATATTCTGGTATAATTTTGAAGTCATTGGGTTTTTTCCAAATGTCCAGCTCTTTATCCCCATTTTCTTTATGGCCCAAACATGCCCACTAAAAAAAAATTAAAAGAAAAAGAATGATGAGAATAAGTATAAGTAATAATTAAAATTAATTTTTCAAAAAGCCACATAATCTATATTACATTCCTAACATGTTGCTTCCTATTTGGGTAATCATAGCTATTGGAATCCACTAAAGTAGGCTATATGTATTTTTTAAAACTGTTTTTGAAGCAGTTTTAAGTTTACAACAAAATTGAAAGGAAGGCACAGAGATTTCTCACATACCCCTGCCCCCACATCTGCATATCCTCCCCCATTATTAACATTATTCATTATAATGATACATTTTTTGCTAAGGACGAACCTACACTGACGTATCATCATCACTCAAAGTTCATAGTCTACCTTAAAGTTTACTCTTTGTGTTGTAAATTCTATAGGTGTGGACAAACTATAATGAACTATATTCACCATTATAATATCATACAAAGTATTTAGACTGCCCTCTAAATCCTCAGTGCTCTGCCTGTTCATTCCTCCCTCCCCACACTCTTGGCAAACACTGACCTTTTATTGTGTGCATAATTTTGCCTTTTCAAGAATGCCAGGCAGTTGGAATCCTATAGTATGTAGCCTTTTCAGATTGGCTTCTTCTACTAGTAATATGCATTTAAGTTTCACGCATGTCTTTTTATGACTTGATAGCTCATTTCTTTTTAACACTGAATAATATTCCATTATCTGAATGTACCACAGTTTATGTATTCATTTACCTACTGAAAGACATCTTACTTGCTTTCAAGTATCAGAAATGATTTAAAAAGTTTCTATAAACAACCACGTGCAGCTTTTTGTGTGTGTTAACATAAGTTTTCAACTCCTTTGGCTAAATACCAAGGAATTCAATTGCTAGATTGTATGATAATTGTATGTTCAGTTTTGTAAGAAACCACCAAACTGTCTGTCAAAGTGGCTGTATCATTTTGCATCTCCACCAACAATGATAGATCTCCTGTTGCTCTAACTTCCCACCAGCATTCAGTGTTGTCAGTGTTCCAGATTTTGGCCATTCTGATATATGTGTAGTGATATCTCATTGTAGCTTTAATTTCCAATTACTAATGATATATGATGTGGACTGTCTCTTCACATGCTTATTTGTATCTGTATATCTTCATTTGTGAGGTATCTGTTAAGGTCTTTGGCCCATTTTTTAATTGGGTTTTTTGTTTCTTTATGAATTTTGAATTTGTTGTAGATTTTAGATAATAGTCACTCATGTGTCTTCTGCAAATATTTTCTCCCAGTCTGTGGCTTGTCTTCTAATCCTCTTCATATTGTCTTTCATAGAGCAGAAGTTTTAAATTTTAATGAAGCCCAGATTATCCATATTTTTTCATGGATTGTGTCTTTAGTGTGTTATTTAGAAGGCATCAATATACACAAGGTCATCTAGATTTTCTCTTATGTTATCTTGTAAAAGTTTTATAATTTTGCATTTTTTATTTAGGCCTATGATTCATTTTGAGTTAATTTTTGTGTAGGGTATAAGGTCTGTGTCTAGATTCATTTTTTTGCATGTGGATATGCAGTTGTTCCTGTATCATTTGTTGAAGAAACTATCTTTGCTCCATTATTCTACCTCTGCTCTTCTGTCAAAGATCAGTTGATTATATTTATGTGGATCTTTTTCTGGGTTCTCTATCCTTTTTTACCGACTTACTAGTCTATTCTTCCACCAATATTGCGTTGCTTTGATTTCTGTAGCTTTATAGTATGTCTTGAAGTTGGGACTTCTTTGAATCTATAAATCAGTTTGAGAAGAATTGACATTTTTGGCAATATCTAGTCTTCCTATGTATGAACACTGAATATCTCCCTGTTTATATAGTTCTGTGATCTCATTCTTCTGAGTTTTGTAGTGTGCCTCATATAGATCTCCTACATCTTCTGTTAGATTTTTACCTACCTAATTATTTAATTTGAAGATAGTGCTAATGTAAATGGTATTGTATTTTTAATTTTTAACTTCACTTGCACATTATTGATATAGGTTGTATTTTTAGGTTATTCGGTATCCTCATACTTGCATGCTCAGTTTAAGCGTGCAACTGTGGTCTCTTTAATGTCACCATGGATAAGTGAAATCAGAATGTTTAGTCTGTACTCTCGGTAATTGCATTTAAAAAGCTACACATTGGATCAAGATGTATATATACATCAGGACATGTGACATTTCTCTCAAAAATGTATAGCTTCAATTTAATAATGAGAAAATACTGGACAATTCCCAAATAAAAGGCGTTCTACAAAATAAGTGCCCTCTACTCTTAAAGAGTACTAGGGTTATGAAAGACAAAGACAGGCAAACTTAGAAACTCTTACAGATTAAAAGGGAAATGACAACAATATGCAAAATGTAATCCTGCATCGAACTTTGGGACATTGATTTTTTACTATAAAGAATAGTATTAAGACAATTGGCAAAACAACATCTGTAGGTTTGTAGTTACAAAATAGTATTATATTAATATTAGTCTTTTGATTTTGATACTTGTACTCTCATATTTTTAGGAAACACAAATACCATCAAGCTACACTAAAAAAAATCAGCAAAATTAATGCATTTATATCTATAAAGTGATCAAGATAATGCAGTAAAGTGCTAATGATTGGGCATTCTGGGTTAACAGAATACCCAATGAAAGGTCCTATGAAAGTTCTTTGCCTTATTGTTTAAACTTTTCTGTCAGTCTGAAATTATTTCAAAAATAAAAAATTACTATAAAGTTGCCCTGGCTGGTGTGGCTCAGTGGATTGAGTGCTGGGCCTGCAAACCAAAGGGTCACTGGTTTGATTCCCAGTCAGGGCACATGCCTGGGCTGCAGGCCAGGTCTCCAGTAAGGGATGCATGAGAGGCAACCACACATTGATGTTTCCCTCTCTCTTTCTCCTTCTTTTACCTTCTCTAAAAATAAATAAATGAAATCTTTTAAAAATTTCCTATAAAGCAAGGGTACATTGACTCAAAACTAATATTCAGGTCTCTCTATGAAACTGAGAGAGGGCAGACTTTCTCAACAACCATGAAGTTTTGTCTCACCCTGACACTATAGAGCAGTGTGACCTTGACCAAATTATTTAACTTTCAGAACCCTCCTTTTCTTATCCATATAATCCAGATGTCAACTAGAAATGCCTGGGCCCTTGGGATCTAGATAAGATTTACTCAACCCTCCACCTACTGTCCCTAATGTGCCCTATAGAAATCCCAAGCCCCTACACCACATTCTTATAAATTCTGAGTGTGGGCGGTGGCCTTATTTCACTTCTGGATCTAATTTTCTAATTATAGTTAAACTTCCCAGTTAAAAATTTATGTCTTAATCTGACAGTAACCAGAGGAGAGATGGGAGGGGATGATGGGAGGAAAGGGGGAAAGAGAGTTCAGGAACAGCTACAAAGGACACATTGACATAACCGAGCAGGATGGAATCAAGGGAGGGAGGTGGGGTTAGCTGAGGTGGTAGGAGGGAGTGATGGGGACAAAATGCAGATAACTGTACTTGAACAATAATAAATAGATAAATAAATAAAACTTATGTCTTTGTCCCACATATATGCGATTTCTATTCTTCACTATTGTAACTCAGGTGTGAAATTCAGCCACTACCCTGATTTCCCCACAGTAACCAAACCCTAATCACTGACCCAAGGTATTTGTCACTATAATGTATTTTATTGAATGTTGTGGAGGGAAATTATATTGCAAAACACAAACAACTTTAAAGTAAGCACAAAACATGCTTTGAGAAATCTTTTGGTAACCTCACCACTCGGGCATAAGCAGTAGCCCCTTTTAAGTCAAGCCTCATACCTCTTACCAGTTCCTCTCCCTTTCTTTTTTCTATCCCTGAGTTTCCTTGATGACCCATCGTCTCAGGGGTGAAGAAAATTCTTCCCCTCAGAGCCAGTCCTATTGTATTAAGGCACCCTTAGGCTTCAGGATCTACCAACCATCACAGGATTATCCTAAATAAAAAATTCTTGCCTCAAGAAGGTGTCAGCTGAGCGTCACAATTTCTGTAAAGTGAAACAGTTCTAGATATTCTGTTAGGGCATTTCCAGTATGAAAATGCTGATATGTTATTAAGTACACTTGCTTTTTTTTTCCAAAATGAAATTAATTTTATTGTATCTGTCAGCTTTTAAAAGCACACAATGCTCATTATAGAAAATGATATAGACAGGTGAGTAGATGACAATTAAACGATCCTAAATTTCACCACCTGTTATTAACATTTGATGAATATTAGCTGAATATCCTCCCATGTGGGACCCTTACTTGCTTATGCTGTTTTGTTTTTTTTTTCGAAAGGAATATATTGTAAAGATCTTTATGTGACAATTAACAGAAATGCAGCATCATTTCCACAGTCATGCACTCTGAAAATGCAATATGCTTTCTTTTCTATAAACCCCTTTCTTTCCTCATAAACTTTTCTGTGCTCTTCTGATTTCATCCTACTGAAACTGAGGCTGATATTTCAATATTCAACTCACACTTGTTATCACTCACTACTCTCACATAAAAGTTAGATAGATGATAGATAGATAGATCAAAGATAGATCGATAGATAGATGTCAAACATGAATTCTTTTTCTCCAATTATGTGTTTTTTGTGGAATTTATTATGGCACCAATAAAGTTCTCTTAACGAAATATATTTGATATTGACTTGGCCAAGTGCAGCCATCTTCTGGGTTATTCCAGGTGTTGAAGAAACAGCTTGCTTGTAAAGAAACTAGCCACTAATTTCATATGTTAGGATTTCACTTTTCACCCCTTCCTCTCCTTTATCATTTAGAGAGAATGTCAACCCCTGAGCTGATCTTTCATAGTAATTAATCTCTCTTGTCTTCCACAGCTGTTCCAGAAAGTGTGGGCCCAACTACAGACAAAAATAACAGTCTCAGCTATATCTTTAATCAAGTGGATTTTCCCCCTTGGAATACCTGAGTGTATTTCTACTTCCAGTTTAATCTCATGAGTTTCTATGAATTCAAGTCCTCTTATGATGTGACTTTTGCCAAGCACTTATTGGAGTCCTAGATAATTCAGAGTTAGAAGGTGCAATATGCATCATTCATTGGCTCACAAGTTAGGTTTCATTTGGCCAACACAGTGCTTTCAATCTGTCTTGAGGAGAGGCATACACTCTCCAGTTTACCACAGGCCATACCATTTCCTATTGTCCTATACCTAATTCACATACTTATATTTCCTGCTTGATCCCTAAAACATTAAATGTGTTAATAATACCTAAAGAATGCTATTCCCAGAGATACTTAGTCATCTCCACTGAGACACACAACTACTTAGCGATTCTTTCCAAACTCTAGAACCTCCAGATATTTTGTATACATTCAAGAAATGTTTATAAAGCTCATATTATGTTCCAGACACTGGTGTGAAAAACAGTCACAGTGATTTTCTCATGGAGCTTGCAGTTCGGTTGTTCTCAAGTTTGTCTCTAGACAGAATGTTCTTGGCACAGCAGAATAATTTTGAATGATGATTTAGGTAAGCCTCCCTTAACAATTCTAAACTCATTTTTTAAGCTTAAGATTCATTTGATCCTTAATACTACATACAAAACCAGCTTTATGTATTAATCTTCCTATAAGGAAGAAACATTTCCTTATTAATAAGAGTGCAGGGTCCATTTGACTACAAGTTACAGTGGCTCTGCTGGTATTGACTGGGGATATTTAGTTGGCTGGCTGACAATGAGAGCAAGACAAGACAGGTGATCAGAGCACTTAGAATAAATAGTCACTATCAGCCTTTGATAGTTAATAACAAATGTAAAAATAAAAATATAAAGATCTAATCTGAAAAGTCTGAACCAAGGGAGGTACAAGGTTCCTAGTTGAAGAGTGGACTGGCAAATTCAGGTTGTTTGCCAGAAAATGCCTGGGTGAAAGGCAACTTTTCTCTGTACTATGGAAGCTCATTAGTTCTTGCCCATCTCGTGGAGGGGGAGTGGTCCAAAGCGAACCTAAAGTGTATGGTCTCTCACCTCGTTGTATTGGACTGTCCATCAGACTAGACCCATCCTTGCCCTGGATGGCAGCTGTAGCCTCATAGCTGATATATTGGTCTGGCTGAAAAAACACATTTTCTATTTCATGATGGGAATAGATGCTTAATCTAAGTATTAGGTTAAACCCATTCACTTTTTTGTTATGGTTAATTAAGAAATAAAATCATGCTGTAAGATATGCTTCTCCTTTCCTTTGCTCTAAAGTTGACATTCAGACCTGTCTGTAAGCATCAGAACTCTTCCTGGATCAGCTTGCCTTGTACATAGTACAGGGAAACCAATAATAGTTTCTGGATAGACATCAGTAACATGGAAGGTCTATTTAGTAATTGACCTGGAGGAAAGTAGGTCCTATGTAAGAAAGAAACTTTGAGAAGAATAAAAGGAAGGAAAAACAGCATGGGCTTCAAAGTCAGCCAAACATGAGTTCAAATAAACTTATCTGAACCTCTGTCTGTTCATACTTAAAATGAAGATAACACCCATATTGTAGGATTGCTGTGATCAGTAAGTGGAATAATGTTTTTTGAAGAGCCTAGCATATTGTGGCAATATAAATTTACAAATTTACGTTGAGCTGTTTTCTGCTGGGAACTGGCAATACCCTGGTTTGTAGTCTCATACTAAGAATGGCTTTCCTCATGCATCAATTATCCCATCTATCAGATCTGAAATTGTTGGCATTCATGCTCTATGTTCTGGCAGGAGATGGTAATCAGAAAGCTCCAAGACATCAGCCAGCACCTTTATACGGGCCTGGAGTTGGTCTGTGATGTATCTGCAGGGTGGGCCTCTTGGTATGCTCTGAGTGTGATAGGTTGACTTATTGATGGCCCAATTATTACCTTCCTATATTGCCCTGGAACTTTTCAGTCCTCTCTGCTATGACTCTGAACTAGCCTTTGACTTGCTTTGGCTTAAAGAATATGGCAGAATTGATGGCATTCCACTTTAAAGCCCGGGACTCAAGGCCTTGCACATTTCTACTTAGTCTCTTGCACTACTGAATTTACTTTTGGAACCTGTCTCATCCATGAGAACAAGCCTGGGAAAGTCTACAAGAGGATGAGAGACCATGTGGAGGAGAAATGAGGTGCCCTAGCTGACAGCCAGCGATTTCAGAAACACAGCCGACCAGACAAACTGCAGCTAACCACAAATGCATGCACTAGTCTGGAAAAGACCTGAACAATCATTCATGGAACCTAAATTTCTGACCCATAAATGTGCATTAAAATAATGTTTGCTATTTGAAGCTACTAAGATACTTGGTGGTTTGAAACATACATTATCATGGTGATGCATGACTGAAACTCAAGCAACCAAGAGACTGTCTCTAATTCTAGAGAACCTCAGTGAGGACCCCTGAGGATCCTTAGCCCTCAGAGCCACAGCCTCTCTCCTTGGGTTTATGTCTATCCTATGTACAGCCACAAATCATGTTCTCTGAGATTTTTTATGAATTACCTGAGAGCCTAACAGCTGAGACAATTAATGTGGTCCTGTGTAGGCATAAGAAGAATGAAGTCTTGAACAGGACAGGAGGTGCTCTTTACCTATTATTCTCCAAACCCAATTTGTGCCCATCTTTCTTTCCAAAGCAAGACAGGAAGAAGTGAGAGAATTCAAATAGCTGAAATGTGTGATGCTAGGTCCCAGCTTTAAGAAAGAGAAACTTTGGTTGGGGGAAAGATGTTCATCAGTACGCATGAGCATTTTGAATCTATAAGCAAGAGATTATTCTGGCTGAGGCATGGTTGTAATACAGGTAGGACGATGCCTTTGATACCACCTTTCCTAACTCTCTTAATTCTCCTCTCATTTTTAAAACATAATTTTTATATTATTACAGTTGTCCCATTTCTTTCTCCCCTTAATTCCCCTCCACCCTGTACCCCACCACCCACCATCATTCCCCCACCTTAGTTCATGTCCATATGTCATACATATAAGTTCTTTGGCTTCTCCATTTCCCATACTATTCTTAACCTCCCCCTGTCTGTTTTGTACCTACCATTTATACTTCCTATTCCCTGTACCTTTTCCCCCATTCTCCCCTCTCCATCTCCCCACCGATAACCCTCCCCATGATCTCTGTTTCTGTGAATCTATTCCTGTTCTAGTTGTTTGCTTAGTTCATTTTTGTGTTTGTTTTTTTTTAGGTTCGGTTGTTGATAGTTTTGAGTTTCTCCACTGTTTGTATTCTTTATCTTCTTTTTCTTAGATAAGTCCCTTTAACATTTCATACAATAAGGGCTTGGTGATGATAAGCTCCTTTAACTAGGCCTTATCTGGGAAGCACTTTATCTGCCCTTCCATTCTAAATGATAGCTTCACTGGGTAGAATAATCCTGGATGTAGCTCCTTGCCTTTCATGACTTGGAATACTTCTTTCCAGCCCCTTCTTGCCTGCAATATTTCTTTTGAGAAATCAGCTCATGGTTTTATGGGAACTCCTTTGTAGGTAACTGTCTCCTTTTCTCTTGCTGCTTTTAAGATTCTCTCCTTATCTTTAATCTTGGGTAAGGTAATTATGATGTGCCTTGGTATGTGCTTCCTTGGGTCCAACTTCTTTGGGATTCTGAGTTTCCTGGACTTTCTGGAAGTCTATTTCCTTTGTCAGATTAGGGAAGTTTTCCTTCATTATGTTTTCAAATAAGTCTTCAATTTCTTGCTCTTTCTCTTCTCCTTTTGGCACCCCTATGATTCAGATGTTGGAACGTTTAAAGTTGTCCTGGAGCTTCCTAAGCCTCTCCTCATTTTTTCTAAGTCTTGTTTCTTCATTCTGTTCTGGTTTAATGTTTATTTCTTCCTTCTGCTCCAAACCATTGATTTGAGTTCCAGTTTCCTTCCCTTCACTGTTGGTTCCCTGTACATTTTTCTTTATTTCACTTTTCATAGCCTTCACTTTTTCCTCTATTTTTCAACCATACTCAGTCATTTCTGTGAGCATCCTGATCACCAGTCTTTTGAACTCTGCATCTGATATGTTCACTATCTCTTCATTGCTTAGTTGTATTTTTTCTGGAGCTTTGATCTGTTCTTTCATTTGGGCCATAACTTTTTGTATCAGTGTGCCTGTTATACAGTAAGGGGCAGGGCCTTAGGTGTTCACCGGGGTGGAGCAATCCACACTGCTACTTTGTGTCACTGTATGTGGGGGAGGGGTAAAAGAGGAAACAATGCCACTTGCTTGGCTCTCACCCAGCTTTCAGTTACTTCCTCCACTACCCACAAGCAAATTGGGCCCTTCTGGTGCTTATTCCTGGGTGGGTGGGTTTGTGTACATTCTAGGACCCTGTGGGTCTCTCCAACAAACTTTCCTGTGAGATTAGGAGTTTCTCCTGCTGCCTCAACCCCCACAGATTGTTTTAGTCAAAGGTTTTGAGGCTTTATTTTCCCACACTAGAACCCTGGGTTATGTGGTCTGACTCACTCCCCAATTGTTCCTCCCAATTTATGTGCATGCCTATGTAGGACCGCCAGCTCCTCCAGCCGCCTCCTTGCCTGATCTGACAGCCACTGCCTTTTCACAAGTCCTCTCCACCCCGGCTGCCCATCTCCACCCCTCCTACCAGTCTGGATGAATGTTTCTTCTTTAATTCTTTGGTTGTCAGACTTCCATACAGCTCTATTTTCTAGCAGTTATGGTTATTTTTTATTTTTAAATTTTTGTTTTCTTCCTTTTGGTTGTGTGAGGAGGCAAAGTCTATCTACCTATGCCTATGTCTTGTCCAGAAGTCACCTCCTTTCTTTCTGACCCTAGCAAACTCCATCCAGTCAGCACATCTCAGTTGAGAAATTTAATTGGCTAAAAGATGTGGTGCCCCTCCCAGAAATAATTACACTTCCATGGGACTAAGCATTCAATATACACATGCAAACATACACACAAGGTTTAGAACTGGGTTGAGCAGTAATGTTTTGAGGCAAAGAGAGGCCTTTTAATATTATCTAAATCACACTGATAGACCCTGTCTTTTCCATAGAAGTTCTCAGCTGACCCCTTCCTCTCTCTGCTCTCCCCTCCTATGACTAATTCATAGCCACAATCTCTATTTCTAGCCTTTGTTTTTCTTGTCAATTGTACAGTATAGTTTTCTTGTTTGTATATTTTCTCATTGGCCTGTAAATACCTATAGAGCAGAGCCTGAGGCCCCCATATTACATATTCTTGTCAATTGTACAGTATAGTTTTCTTGTTTGTATATTTTCTCATTGGCCTGTAAATACCTATAGAGCAGAGCCTGAGGCCCCCAAGTTCTCCTCTTCCCCATCCTTATTGCAGAGTTCAACTCCCCACTCAAGAAATAGATTGCAAGCATTCCAGGGAAATCAAGGACCATCTTGAGAATGTCAGTAAAATGTACAATCTAGCTATCTGTAAAATGCAGAACACAACATGAAATTGACAAGCAATTATCTGCTGAGTCAGTTTTCAATCCTTGATGTATTGTTTTGTTTTCCAGTTTTTATTCTTTAAATCTCTTGACAGCAGCTCCTCTTGAAAATAAAATTATAAAGATATTTATACATGGAATGATGTCCAATGTTCTACCAAACTAAACTTGTAACTAAGCCTGAAAACCAGAACAATAAACAAATGCAAAGAAAATTGGCAAAGGAAAAGAAATGGGTCTGAACTAGAGAGTCTCAACTGTTCATAGGTTCTGGACCCTTTTGAGACTCTATAAGCAGCAGCAGGCTCTCCTGAAACAAGTAAATGCATAAAGGCACAAAATTTGGGGTCGAGGCCATGATCACAGACCTCCTGGAGCATCCAGGGATTGCTTAAGGAAAAAGAACTCTAGTGAACTCTAGTCTATAGTAAAGCAGGAAATGGGCTCCAAGAAGATTCAACACATGTTGCCTCTTTACAATTGGTTGCCAGTTCCCTGGAGTTCCCTGCTGTTGAGGAAAGGGAATGTGCAGGTTCAGAACGGAGCTGCAGCTTGGAGCCATGGTTATCAGTGGGAAAAGGAAGCAAAAGAGAAGGAAGAGAAGCAATGAGAAGTGTTGCTGGGATCCACAAAATTTTATGGTGTAATGACAATTTCTAAAAACTCGGCAAGTCTGAGTTAGCAACATTATTGTACTGTCACCCAGACTGAACCTTCAAGCTGACAATTTGCTGTAAATTCTTCTTTCACTTCCTTTTTTTCTCCTTTCTGGAACCATACATATTTTTGCCCTAAGAGAAAAAGGTGTTGGTATAAAAGAAGAAAAGGAGGGGGTTTGTGTGCGCACATACATATGTGTGTTTAAATGAAGAAAACATTTGAAAATATATAAATGCTGATATATATGGGAAGTTACTTATTAGGACAGTTAGGTGAGCATTTGGGGTCTTAAGATTGTTTTTAGTGTCTGTTCCATTTGTGAGACACTATGCTTAAGAAACAGGAATGCGTGAGCTTTACATCGCTGAGGTCAGTGTATGCAGGAAGTACCCTATACCACTGTAAGTCACACGGCACCCTTTTCCCCTGCCTGTGATGGGCCTCGTGCTAGGACAATGATCTCAGGCAGTAGCTTCTCAAATGGGAGCTACACTCCAAAACAAGAGGCAAAGAGGACTGAGAAAAATAACCAATGTCTATAGGTTAATCTTCTAAGTCTATGATCAGTCAGTTCACCTGTTTATTGCCAGAATTTCCAATCTCAGCTCCATAAGACCAATTAGCTAAATTTCTTCCACAGCCAAGAGAGTGCCTCTTATCAAAGAATCTCAGGCTGTGGGTCCCAACACAGCACAAGGGATGTCACTTACCAGCCTGATTGTTGTTGAATCACACTCATCTTTGTCAGGAATTTTAGCCTGCAATCTCTTGGATTTATAGCCATGGATCTAAAGGAGAGTAGGACATACTGTAGAACAAAACTGCAACAGAAGCAGTGCAGTGGGAAGTGGGCTGGATTTACAGTCAGGATATTACAGAGCAAGGGCTGGGGACACCCAACGGTATTCGAACCCTGCACCAGGTTCGTTATGCTCGCCACCAATGGAAAGACGTCTCTCAATGTCAGAGACTGGTGAAAAGGAAAGGAATTATTTATTTACAAGTTATACAGGCTTGGAGTAATGACTTAAGGTCTCCTTTAAAATACTGAAGTTCTCTAGAATACCCACAAATGCACACAGTCCTTCCTTCTCCCCTTTGCCCAGTCCAGGGTACCGTAGGAAAAGAAGTAGAAGTCCGTGATTCAGGCAGATCCTCAGTTCTGACACCATCCACTGTGTCTCCAGTGCGATCTCCAGTTAATCCAAAACCCCAGTTAATCCAAAACCATGTGGCACCTTCTCATGGCCCACCAGCAAGAGTCCTTTCACCACTTTTCTTCCAGGCAAAGTCTCTCCTGCTTCCTAGGTCTAGTGGCAAGGGGAGCCACCCAAAGCCACGTGGTCCTGCTTCTGTATCTCAGGCTGAGGGGTCCCCACTCCTCCAAAGCCTCGTGGTCCAGAGAGAGTTATGGCTGCTGTGCATGGGTTTAAATCCCCGAGCCAATCTTCCTCTGCAGCCCCATTTCCAACTCTTTCTTCAATCAGCTACATGTGCCAGGACTTCATATTCCTCCAGCTTTTCTGGGCTGCCATGGTAACTGTGGGCAGGTGTGGCCCCATGGCATGGAGCCAAGCAGCTCCAAGCTCTCACACAGGCGCTGTGTCCAGGGGGAGTTGCCTCCCAGTTACATCTTGGGTGGCAGTCACTTCCATCCCCCTGGCTCAAAGCAAGGCCACAGCTATTCAACATATCTATGAAACCAGTTAAAGATTATAGATATGCTAAATGACCATGCCAGAGGTTAGCTGCAGAGCTGCTGCCATACAAAACAGCTCTGAATGGCCCTGCTCCAGGAGTCCCATCCCCCCAGACTTGTGGGGATGAGGACATCCTATATATATATTTCTGATATTTCCTGGACACCTTGAGCTCTGGACTCCATTGCAAATCCCTATTTGGGCCCACGTCTCGGCTGCACCCTGTAACAGGAAGACCTGGACGTTTTGCTGAGCGGTCCACTTAACTGGGCAAGCCCTGCCCCTTCCTGATCCACAATGTCTTTCTCTGTAAAACGAGGCAGGTAGAATAACCACGTAAAGTGACCTCAGTATGTGTAATAGGAAGTGGTGGGTCCTCTGGTTTGAAATTAGTCCTATTAAGTACATTCAAGTTCAATTTTTTAAAATATTTTTACATTTTTAAACTTTCAGTTGGGAAATAATATTAGATGTAAAAATATGTGGCAAAAATAGTGCACAGGTACACCATGTTCATAGCAGCATTATTCACAATAGCCAAAAGGTTGAAGAAACCCAAATGCCCACAAGAATGGATAAATAAATGTGAATATATATAAATGTGTGTGTGTGTGTATAATAAAATATTATCCAGCATTAAAAAGGAAGGGGATTCTGACAATACTACACATGAGTGACTCTTGAAGATATTTGGCTGATTGAAATAAGCCAGTCACAAAAAGAAAACATAATATGATTCCACTTATATGAGGTACCTAAGGTACTCAAATTCATAGAGACAGAAGGTAGAGTGATGATTGCCAGGGGTTGAGGAAAGGAGAGAAAGGTAAATTAGCATTTAATGGATGTAGAGTTTGGTTTTGCAACATGGAATGAGTTCTAGAGTTGCATAATGAATGGTAATGGTTGTGCAACAGTGTGAATGTACTTAAATGCTTAAAACACTTATTAAGTCTATTAATACTTAATGTACTGAATACACTTAAAGTTGGTTAAAATAAAAAATTTTATACTATATATATTTTGCCACAATAAAAAGATTACTTTTTAAAACTTTTTATACAAATTTCCTGTATACCCTCTATCCAGCTTCCCCCAAATTAACATCTTACATAACCATAATATAATTACCAGAAGCAGGAAAAATCATTGATGCTATTAATTAATCCACAGACTTTGTTCACATTTTTATTTCTGATCCAGGATATACATTGCATTTAATTGTCATATCTCCTGAGTCTCCTCCAATTTGGAAAAGTTATGTAATCTTTGTCTTTTTTGAAGAGTACTGACCAGTTATGGGTTTGTCTCATGTTTCCTGCTGATTGAATACATTATGCATTTTTGGCAAGAAAATCATGAGGTGATGTTATACCCTTTTCAGTGCAATCACATACTGAGACAGTTGATTTTGACATGTCTCATCACTGATGAGGTTAACTTAGATCACTTGGTTAAGGTGGTCTCTGCCATGTTTCTCCACTATAAAGATATTTTTTTTCTCTTGGTTTATCATTGTGCACTAATTTTATCATTCTTTGGTGATGCTTGTGAGACACAGTTATCAACAGGGTGTTTCCTAAATGGTGGTATTCAATTTTGATCATTAACTCTATGTTTATTATGTAATTCCACTGTAAGGAAGAATTTTCCTTTGCCTCCATTCAAATTTCATTTCTAAAAATAGGTAAAACAAGTCAGAATAATGTTCCTCCAGTATTCACTGGCACTTGATAATACCAAAGTTTTTTTTAGTTTTAAAATTTCCCAGATTTATTTTGCCCTCCACAATAGGAAATAAAACTGCAAGTTTACAACACCTGACAGTGGTCAGAGGAACCAGTCTTTGGAGAGCAAAAGGTAGCACAGGTACATTTTCTTTCCTTCCCCATTCTGACCTCCCTCCCTCTTTTTTTGATCAAATCTTGACATTACCCTAAGTATATCAATAAGATTAAGTAGAGAAAACATTCAAGAATCATTGACTTGGAAAATATACATGAAATATTAATTTTTAATTTGTCCTAG
Source organism: Micronycteris hirsuta (assembly GCA_004026765.1). NCBI lineage: Eukaryota > Metazoa > Chordata > Mammalia > Chiroptera > Phyllostomidae > Micronycteris > Micronycteris hirsuta. Next base: position 69,347 of record PVJI01006479.1, on the reverse strand, counting down.
AGAATGGGATTTTTAACAAACAGAACTAAATCACAAAAGCTATTGTGTTCTGAAAGATCTTTATTCACATACCAGACTCCTGGCTAAGCTTGCTATGCCCTGTAGTGTGCATCCAGTATCTGACCCTCAGGCTTCTTCCTCTTATGCCAGGAATGTCCTTTAAGGGCTACTATATGAGCTTCCCCAGACTGGACAGACAGAACTAATACTGTTGTAGAGTTTCAAGTTTGGAAAGCCCTGAAAGCTGATGGTATAAAACATTTTTTTCAGTCAGTCAAATGTTCCTGTTATCTACTGCTCAGAAACAAAACAACCATTTTATGATTCGCATGAGTTTAGGATCATAAATTTAGACAGGGCAAAGTAGGCATGGCTTATCTACAGTCTACAGGGGAACTTAGTTGGGAAGATAGTGTAGCCGAAGGGTGATTAGAAGGTCTGAAGTCTGGAGTCACCCAAGCTTCTTCATTTTTATATTTAGCAGCTGAAATAGGGTGACTTGAAGGCTTGGCCCAGACAAGATTGTCAGCCAAACCTCAACTCTTGGATCCCAATGTTGCTAGGGCTTTCTTATAATATGGTAGCCTTTAGGAATAGTTAAACTTCTTAAATGGCAAGTCAGAACTTTAAGAGCAAGTACCTGGTGAACAAACTCACGTGACCTCTTATGACACAGCTTTAGAAGATATATGGCATCACTTTCAACAAACCCTTAAACAAAGAAGTCACATCCCCAGATTCAAGAGTTGGAATCATGGGCCTCATCTCTTTATGGATGAGAAGAGTGTCAAAAAACTTCTGGCTAAATTTTGTTTTTGTTTTTGTTTTTGTTTTTTTTACTTTACTGTTGTTCAATTACAATTGTCTGCATTTTCTCCCCCCAATTTTTTTTAAAGTAATCACACCATTCAGAATAGAAACAGCAGGAAAATATATACTTTGTAAAAAGGAAAAAGATTTTGTTTTTCTTTAATTTCTACACATATTTTTTTATTGTTGTTCAGTTACAGTTGTTCCCCTCCCCTTCCCCCCAATGCTCCCACCTGCACTGTGCAACCACCACTCCCAAAGACAATCCTCTCTCTATTGTCCTTGTCCATGGGTTCTTTGTACATGTTCCCCTTCTTTCCCCAGTTATCCCTCACCCCTCTCCCTTCTGGTCCCTGTCAGTTCTTTATTTCCATGTCTTTGGTTCTTTTTTTCTCTTTTGTTTGTTTTGTTGATTAGGTTCCACTTATAGGTAAGATCATATGGTATTTGTCTTTCACTGCCTGGCTTTTTTCAATTAGCATAAATAATATTTTATTGTTATTCAGTTACAGTTGTCCCAATTTTTCTCCCTTAGCCTTCCTTCGCCCAGCCCACACCCCACTCCCACAGTCAATCCCCACACTGTTGTTCATGTCCATGTGTCGTTCATACACGTTCTTTAACTAGTCCCTTCCCTTTCTTTCCACCATTATACCCTTCCACCCACCCCTCCAGTCACTGTCAGACTGCTCGATGTTTCCATGACTCTGGTTCTATTTTGCTCATTAGTTTATTTTGTTCATTAGATTCCTCTTATAAGTGAGATCATATGCCATTTGTCTTTCACCACCTGGCTTATTTCACTTAGCATAATAGTTTCCAATTCCATCCATGCTGTTGCAAAAGGTAAGAATTCTTTCTTTTTTCAGCTGTGTATTATTCATTCCATTGTGTAAGTGTACCACAGTTTTTTAATCCACTCATCTACCGATGGGTATTTAGGATGTTTCCAAGTCTTGGCTATTGTAAATAGCACTGCTACGAACATTGGGGTGCACAAGCTCTTTTGAATTGGTGACTCAGGATTCTTAGGGTATATTCCCAGCAGTGGAATTGCTGAATCAAAAGGCAGTTCCGTTTTTAGTTTTTTGAGGAAATGCCATACTGTTTCCCACAGTGGCTACACCAGTCTGTATTCCCACCAACAGTGCACTATGGTTCCCTTTTCTCCACATCCTTGCCAGCACTTGCTATTTGTAGATTTATTAATGATGGCCATTCTGACCAGTGTGAGGTGATATCTCATAGTTGTTTTAATTTGCATCTCTCTGATGGCTAGTGATGTTGAGCATCCTTTCATCTATGGGCCATCTGTATGTCCTCCTTGGAGAAGTGTCTATTCAGGTCCTTTGCCCATTTTATAATTGAATTGTTGGTCTTCCTGGTGTTGAGTCAGATGAGTTCTTTATATATTTTGGATTTCAAACCCTTGTCCAATATATCATTGGAAAATATGTTCTCCCATAAGGTTGGTTCCCTTTTCATTTTGATGATGGTTTCTTCAGCCATGCAGAAACTTTTTAATTTGATGTAGCCCCATTTGTTAATTTTTTTATTTCCCTTGCCCAAGAAGATATATCAGCAAAAATATTGCTAAATGGGATATCTGAAGTTTTACTGCCTATGTTTTATTCTAGGACGTTTATGCTATCGTGACTTATAATTTAGTCTTTTATCCATTTTTAATTTATTCTGGTGTATGGTGTAAGTTGGTTATCTAGTATCATTTTTTTTTCGGTGTACCAGTCCAGTTCTTCCCAACACCATTGATTGAAGAGACTGTCTTTATTCCATTGTATGCTCTTGCCTACTTTGTCAAATATTAATTGACTGTAAAGACAAGGGTTTATTTGGGGGCTCTCTATTCTGTTCCACTTTTTCTATGTGTCTGTTCCTCTGCCAGTACCACACTGTTTTTATTACCATGCCTTGTAGTGTAGTTTAATATCAAGTAATGTGACTCTTCCTACTTTGTTCTTCTTTCTCAAGATATCTGAGGCTGTTTGGGGTCTTTTTTGGTTCCATATAAATTTTTGAAATATTTGTTCTTGATCTGTTAAATATGTCCTTGGTATTTTAATAAGAATTGCATTGAATCTATAGATTGCTTTGTGTACTATAGACATTTTAATGATGTTAATCCTTCCAATCCATGAACATGGTATGTGTTTTGATTTATTTGCATCTTCCTCAATTTCTTTCTTCAGTGTTTTATAGTTTTCTGAGTACAGGTCTTTTACTTCCTTGGTTAAATTTATTCCTAGGTAATTTATTTATTTTTTGTTGCTATAGTAAATAGGATTTTTTTTTTAGTTTCTCTTTCTGCTAATTGTTTTTTTTACAAAAATGTCATTAATTTCTGAATATTGACTTTGTGTATCACTATTTTGCCAAATTCATTTATTAGGTCGAGTAGTCTTTTTGGTGGAGACTATAGGGTTTTCTATGTGTACTATCATGTTGTCTGCAAATGACAGTTTTACTTCCTTCATTCTCATTTGGATGTTTTTTTATTTCTATTTCTTGTCTGATCACTGTGACTAGACTTTCCAATATGTTGATTAAGAGTGGTGAAAGCAGACACCTTTGCCTTTTTCATAAGCAAAAGGGGAAAGTTTTTAGTTTTTGTCTGTTGAGTATGATGTTGGCTATACGTTTCTCATATATGGCCTTTATTATGTTGAGATATGCTCCTTCTCTTCCAACTTTGCTGAGTGTTTTTATCATAAATGGGTGGTGGATTTTATCAAATGTTTTTTCAGCGTCTATTGATATTATCATGTGATTTTGCACTTCATTTTTTATATGGTGTATTGTTTATTGATTTGCAATATTATGCCACCCCTGCAACCCTGGAATTAATCCCACTCGATCATGGTGTATGATTTTTTTTTATGTATTGCTGGATCTGGATTGCCAATGTTTTGTTGAGAATTTTAGCATCTATGTTCATCAAAGATATTAGCCTGTAGTTTTCTATCTGTTGTGTCTTTACCTGCTTTTGGAACTAGAATAATACTTGCCTCATAAAAAGAGTTTTGGAGTCTTACTTCATTTTGAATATTTTGTAATAGTTTGAGAAGGATGGGAGTTAGTTCTTCTTTAAATATTTGGTAAAATTCACTTGTGAAGTCATCTCATCCAGGGCATTTGTGTGCCAAGAGCTTTTTAAAATTATTATTGGTTCAATTTAACTAGTTATTATTAGTGTATTCTAGCTTTCCACTTCTTCTTGATTCAATATGGGAAGATTGTATGTTTCTAGAAATTTGTCAATTTTACCCATATTGTCCAATTTCTTCACATATAGTTGTTCATAGTCATTTCTTACAATCCTTTGTATTTCTGTGATAGTAATTTTAACTTCTCCTGTTTCATTGTTGATTTTATTTGTTTGGGTCCTGTCTCTTTTTTTGTTGTAGAATCTGGTTAAAAGTTTGTCATTTTCTTTTTATTTTTTAAAAGAATAGCCCGGCTGGTGTAGCTCAGTGGATTGAGCGCGGGCTGGGAACCAGAGGGTCCCGGTTCGATTCCCAGTCGGGGCACATGCCTGGGTTGCGGGCCAGGTCCCCAGTGAGGGCCATATGAGAGGCAACCATACATTGCTCTTTCTCTCTCCCTTCTCCTCTCTCTGAAAATAAATAAATAAAATCTTTAAAAAAAAAAAAAAGAATAAGCTCCTGGATTTACTGATCCTTTGAATTTTTTTTTTAGTCTCCATGTCATTTAATTCTGCTCTGATCTTGATTATTTCCTTTCTTCTACTTGCTCTGAACTTTGTTGTTGTTCCTCTAGGTCTTATAGATGTAGGGTTAGGTTATTTATATGAAGTTTTTCTATCTTCTTTAGGTAGGTCTGTATTGTTATGAACTTTCCTCTCAGGACTGCCTTTGCTTGTGTCCCATAGGTTTTGGGTTGTTGTGTGTTCATTTTCATTTGTTTCCAAATACTTTTTGACTTCTTCCTTGATCTCATGTTAACCATGAATATGAATGTTTTTGAGTTTTTTTCCTAGTGGTTGGTTTCTAATTTCAAGCCATTGTGATCTGAAAAGATGCTTGTTATGATTTCAAATTTCTTAAATTTATTGACTCTTGTTTTGTGTCCTACCATGTGATATATCTTTGAAAATGTTCCATGTGTGTTTGAAAGGAATGTATACTTTGCTTCTTAGGGTGAAAAGTTCTGTATATATCAATTAAGTCCACATGATCTAGAATGGTATTCAATGACACAATATTCTTGTTGATTCTTTGTTTGGAAGATCTGTCATTGTTGACAGTGTGGTGTTAAAATCCCCTACAATGCTGTATTGCTGTTAATAACTTTCTTGAAGTCCTCCAAGATTGTCCCTATATATTTAGGTGCTTCTATGTTGGGTGCCTATATGTTTACAAGGGTTTTATCCTCTTGTTGGACTACTCCCTTAAGCAGTATGTAGCACCTTCCTTGTCTCTTGTTAATAGCCTTTGTTTTGAAGTCTATTTTGTCTGATATAAATATCACTACCCCAATTTTTTTTTGATGTTTGACATACCTTTATTGACGGGTGGGTGAGCCACGCACACTGCAAGCTGTGCGTGTAGTGAGAAGCCCCTGCTTGCTTAAGTACAGGGGAATAAAGGGGGAAAATGGGACAACTGTAATAGCATAATCAATAAAATATATTTAAAAAATAAAAAATATAAATGGACAATTAAGAATCACTAGACATCAGGAAACCAATGAATTTGGACAGCATGGAAGAGAAGAACAAAGATGAACAAATATGTTGTTTAACCCTGGAAGAAACAAAGTTCATTCAAGGAACTGAGGACTTACTAAAAAATTTAAAGTGAATTAATGTCCTTGGAGATAATCAAGATCAAACTGCATCTATGTAGGGTAAGTGGAGGCAGTCTGACTTCCAAATTTTTTTTTATATCCATTTGCTTAGAATATTTTTTTTCCATTCCCTCATTTTCAGCCTGTGTAGATCTTTTCTTCTGAGATGGGTCTCTTGTAGACAGCATATATGCAAGTCATGTTTTCTTATCCATTCAGCCACCCTATGTCTTTTGAAGGAGCATTTAATCCATTTACATTTAAGGTTATTATTGATAGATATTTATTTATTGCCATTTTCCCCCTCTGTATTTGTGTTCCTCTCTCTCTCTTTCTTCATCCTCTTAAAGCAGTCCCTTTAACATCTCTTGCAATGCTTGTTTGGTAAAGATATACTCTTTTCGCCTTTTTTTGGTCTGGGAAGCTCTTTATTTTGCCTTCAATTTAAATGAGAGCCTTTCTGATTAGAGTTGTCTTAGTTGCAGGCCTTTGTTTTTCATTACTTAGAATATTTCTTCCAATTCCCTTCTGGCTTGTAGTGCTTCTGTTGAGAATTCAGTTAATAGACTTATTGAAATGCCTTTTTGTTACTAGCTTTTTCTCCCTTTCTGCTTGTAAGATTGTCTCTTTGTCTTAAGATTTTGCCATTTTAACTATGATATGTTTTTGAGTGGATCTCTTTTGGTTCATCTTGATTGGGACCCTCTGTACTTCCTGGACTTGCATGACTTTTTCCCTACTAAGATAGGGAAGTTTTGTGTTATTACTTTTTCAAACAGGTTTTCTATCCCTTGCTCCTTTTCTTCCCCTTCTGGTAGCCCTATGATATAAATATTATTACATTTCATGCTGTCTTGCAGCTCCCTTAAACTATCTTCAGTCTTTTTTAGTCGTTTCACTCCGTTGCTCTGTCTGGGTGTTTTTTTCTACCTTGTCCTCCAGCTTACTGATTTGATCCTCTGCTTCATCTAGCCTGCTTTTTATTACTTCTAGTGTGTTCTTCATTTCAGATATTGTATTCTTAATTTTCTCCTTCCTCTTATTCATAGTTTCTGTCTTTTTCATGCTGATGCTGTTTCCAGTAAGTTCATTGTAGCTTTCATAGAGTTCCTTGTAGTCCTCACTGAGCTCCTTGAGCATCTGTTATTTTGAAATCTACATCTGATGGTTTGCTTGCTTCAATTACATTTAGCACACTTTCTGGGGATTCCTTTTTTCCTTTCGATTGTGGTTGTTTCTTTGTCTCCCCATTTTAGATGACTCTTTTTCTTTGTTTCTGCATATTAGATTGAGCTTCTTTGACTCCCTGTCTTTGTGGGGTGGTCTTTTGTGGTAAGAGACCTATGGCTATCACTGGTGTAGCCTCCTTGATTTCCTGAGCTGAATGCTCTTGGATTGCCCTTTATGGAATTTATGTGGGCTCTCTTGTTGTGATTGGGCTTTGGTTGTTGTTGAGTATTCTTTGGTGGGTCCTTCCCTCTGGCTGGCTGCCTGAGAGTGACACCACCCACCACATCTTCTACACTGCTGTACAGGTGCTGCTAGAATAACAACAAAAAAAATGACCCAGGACACAAAACCCACACCCACAAAAATATCCCACAAGCATACTTTCAACAACAAATGAATGAATATTAATAAAGGTGTAAAGAGATTAAGACTATTATAAGAAAAGAAAAATGAGCCCTGGCTGGTGTAGCTCAGTGGATTGAGCACGGGCTGTGAACCAAAGGGTCGCCGGTTCGATTCCCCGTCAGGGCACATGCCTGGGTTGCAGGCCAGGTCCCCAATAGGGGCCACGTGAGAGGCAACCACACAGTGATGTTTCTCCTCCTCTCTTTCTCCCTCCCTTCCCTTCTGTCTAAAAATAAATAAATAAATTCTTAAAAAAAAAAGAAAGAAAAGAAAAATGAATATGAAATGACTAATGGAAAGAAAAATTATTTTGGAGGGTTGAGGATGAGAAATAATAAAAGTAGGGAATAGAAACAATGTACAGAAAGAAAGAAAAGAAAATTTATGTGGTAAATAAAAAGCGAGGGAAGAATGCAAAATGGAGTAAGAAAAGGGAAGAGTATAATATGAGATTTAAAAAAAATAAGAACAAAGTTGAAAAACATCCTCCACAGCAATATCAACAACAAATGAGCAAAGATTAATAGATTCAAAGGGAGTAAGAAGGGAAAAAATTATGAGATGTCTAACAGGAGGAAAAGTAAATTTGAGAGAATAGAGGGAGAAGAAATAAGAATGAGGAATGAAAACCAGGCTAAGAAACAAAAAAAAAAAAAGAATTTTTTTTTAAAGATTTTATTTATTTATTTTCAGAGAGAGGAGAAGGGAGGGAGAAAGAGCAATGTACGGTTGCCTCTCACATGGCCCTCATGGGGGGGCCTGGCCCGCAACCCAGGCATGTGCCCCGACTGGGAATCGAACCGGGACCCTCTGGTTCCCAGCCCGCGCTCAATCCACTGAGCTACACCAGCCAGGCAAAAAAAAAAAAAAAAGAATTTTTAAATGAGAAAAAGAAAAGGCAGAGGAAGGCAAAGTAGAGTAGGAGAGGGGGAGAGTAAAATTTGAGATTTGAAATACTAAATAGTGAACATCCAGGAATAAAATTAATAAATGCAACAAGAAGCACTATATCAACAACCAACAAGAAAAGATTAATAAAGGTGGAGAGAGAATAAAGGTATTAAAAGAAAGAAAAAAGAATGTGAGATGACTAAAGGCAAGAAAAACGGTTTTGAGAGGCTGAGGGAGGAGAAATTGTAACAGTGCAGAATAGAAAAAAGTCATAGACAGGGAAAAAATAAAATTTAGAACAATAAGAAGAAGAAAAAGGAAGAGAACAAAATAGAATAAGACAAGGGAGGAGTAAAATATGAGATCTGAAATAAACTAAAATTGAAAAATAGTGTAATAATAGGAATAAACTTGAAGGAAAAAATGTTAATAAGCTATGCAGGAGAAAAAAAATAATGCAAATCATGAAGATCACAGTGGAATTCATCTTAGCAGTGTCTAGTGTGTGCCACTGCCTTCTCTTTTTGGACCTACCCCTGGTGGTGTCAGATGATGTCCTGGTATAGCCCTAGGCAGCTTGTTCAAGACTACAAGTTATCCACAGTCTATGGTTGTCTCCTTCAAGCTTGGCTGGTCCCTATTGTTCTGCTCTGCTGGCTTTCCATCAGCACAGGACCCAGAAGTGGTTCATTTAATGACCCTAGAGCACTGCCAACAGAACGTCCACCTGCCACCAGAGGGGACCTCTGGTGTGATCAGGAGGGTAGAATCCCTGGGTCACCCCTGAGGGTCACTGTTCAGTCTTCAAGGAAGATGGTGGGAGTGTTTCTTCACCCCCCTACTACAGGTCTTGGTCTGTCCCAGATTATTTCTGATAATGCATAGTTTCTGATAAATTAGTTTTCTGTTTCCTGTGAGGACCAATCTGTGTAAAAGGGGCAGCTCTTTCCGGGTTGGCACTGATGTCAGCCTTGTATAAGAGCCAAGGCCCAGCAAAGCTCTGAACATTCCTTGTTGTGCCTGTCTCTAATCTCTCTGTTCCACTGGTTTTAATAGATCAGGACTCAAGGAAGCAGCATGGCTTGTAGTGTCTGATAGAAGTTCAGAAAGAGCAATTTCAGGGCTTCTTCTTCTTTCTCATGTAGATATTTTCCAAGCAGGGGGCTCCTGAGCCTGGTCTCACTGATCTGCAGAACCCACAATCCCTCAGGAAGGGGCTGGGCATGCCTGTCTGTGAGAGGACCTGCCTGGCCTCAAGAATCTCAGGCATTCATTTCCTGGCCTTCCAGTACTCAACCTGCCACTCTCACAGGAAAATTAGGCCCAATCTCTCAGCTCTGCACAGCGCTCTGTTCACCAACTGTGCTGCGTTGGGTCCCACAGTCCCTTCAGCGTGACACTTTCTGTTCTTCCTATGCAGCTGGACTCAATGGGACTAAACTGCCCTTTCACTCTGGTTTCTTTATTGGCAGAGCTGCTGCACATGTGCATGAGTACAGGGTCCCTGCATATGTGCATGCAGGTTCTCGCCTCAGCTCCTCTTTTAAAGGAGTCTCTATGTGGCCCCCACACTGCAGCACCGAGTCCTGGGCCAGTTCTTCACTCACTCCACCTCCCCAAAAGGCACAAAGTCTCTCTAAGTCAGAGCTGTCCACAGCCTTCCAGTGCCTCTGACAATTTTAGGAGATAGTTTCTCTCTGGAACTCTCTCGGTTGGCACTGTAGCTATGGACCTGCTGCTCGCTGTGTGTGTAGCCTAAGTCTCCCAGACTTTGTATATCCTTCCAAGTATCCCCCAGTTAGAGTTGGTGGTTTCCCTGGGTGGGACGAGGGCCCTGCTCTGGGAGGGAAGAGAGCCACTAAGCTGTATTTTCTGTCTATTCTCTCCTTTGCTTCAGGCACCTCGCATAAAGCATTTCCCCTTCAACTTATAAAATCTCTTACCGAATGGTGTAAATCATCATCTGTACTCCTTGGCTTCAAAAATTCACATCAGCTTAGATTCCACTGATGGTTCAGGTTACTTGTTGGAAGATCAGCCAAAAATCCATGTCCAGGGCAAAAACAAGTGGGCTCCGCTTCCACCAACGTCGCCACCATCTTCTGATCTCAGATTCTCTTTGTATGAATACTTTTCTCTTTCTCCAGAAATTTCATAAAACATTTTTCAGATATTCCCTCTGATTGAAATAATAAAGGCTCTTATCCATAAGTCTGTTATAGCACATTGTGCTCTAATGATAAAAATAGTAGTTAATGCTCATTGAGTACTCTCTATATGTCAAGCATTATTTCAAACTCTTTCTATGCATTATCTCACTTAATTCTCATGATGAAAATGAAGGGCTTTATAAGTGAATAAACTGAAGTCCAGAAGGAAGAGTTAAATAATTTGCCAAAGGTCGTACAGCTATTAACGGGAAGAGCCAGAAATTAAATCAAGGCAGTCTGATTTCAGAACTCATACTCCTAAGTCATTCTATCACAGAGCACCATTAATATGCTGCTGTGTGCAAATCTAATTTCCCTAGTAGATTATGAGCTGTTTGCAGGCTGAGGCCATTTCATATTTATGTTTGTCTCTCTAGCACCAAATACATAGCCTGGGTTATGACAAGGATTAAATAAATGCACAAAAGACACAAGCAGGCAATTCAAATAGGATAAATTGAAATGTCTCATAAATGCATAAAAAGATACTTGAACTTTCAAAATGATCAAAGAAACCCAAATAAGCAAAAATTAAAATGTCAATCCAGTGTTGTTGAAAGTATAGGAAAGTGAACATTTGTGTTTCAACATATTTTTGGTTGTTCTTATACAACCTTGTAGGAAAACTTTTTAGTAATATTTCTCAAAATGCTAATGGATATCATCTATAACTGAGTGGTTGAATTTCTAGGATTAATCCTACAGGCAAACACTATTTTATGCATATAGTGACATTTGCAAGTCTGTTAATCAGAGCATTGTAACAAGAATAAATTTATTGAGATATAATTCATAGAGCAGAAAATTCTTCTTTTCAAAATGTACAATTTAGTGATTTTTATTATATTCAAAAAGTGTGCAATCATTTCTATGACTGCTCTAAATACAGAATGTTTTCATCTCCCCCAAAAGAAGCCCTATACCATTACTAATATCTCTTCATTTGTGCCTTCTCCCAGTCTCAGGCAACCACTAATCTATGTTCTGTTTCTGTGGGTTGTTTGACTATATTGTTGAATTGTTCTTTATATATTCCAGTATGGGTCACTTATCAGATATATAATTTCAAAGTATTTTTATCTCATTCTGTGGTGTATCTTTTCACTTGTTTGCTGATTTCCCTTGAAGCACAAACATTCTTAACTGTATTGAATTTTAATGTATTTACTTTTTTCTTTTGTCCTTATGCTTTGATGCCATATGTAAGAAATCAATGCTAACTCAAAGTCATGAAGATTTACTTCTATTTTTTATTCTAAGTATTTTATGGATTCATCACTTACATTTATAGCTATAAATTATTTTAAGTTAAATTTTGGACATGGTGTTAAGACAGAGATCCACCACATAATACGACACAAAACCAGCCCCACAAAATTCAAGAAAATTGAAATATATCAAGCATTTTCTCAGACAACAAGGACCTGAAACTGGAAGCCAACCTCAAGGAAAAACTCAAAAACACTCAAACTCATGGAGATTGAATAGCATGCCATTAAACAATGAGTGGGTTAATAATGAGATAAAGGAATAAATCAAAAACTTTCTGGAAACAAATGAAAATTAATACTCAGCAGTATGAAACTTATGGGACAAAATGAAGTCAGTCCTGAGAGGGAAGTTCATAGTAATACAGGCCTACCTAAAAAAGATAGAAACATTTCAAATAAACAACCTAACCCTACACCCTACAAGAACTGGAGGAACAACAACAAAGACAGGCCAGAGCAAGTAGAAGGAAGGGAATAACAAAGATCAAAGCAGAATTAACTGACATAGAGATTAAAAGCATAATGCTAAGGATCAATAAATCCAGGAGCTGATACTTTGAAAAGATAAACAAAATCAACAAGCCTTTAAGCAGGCTCAACAAGAAAAAAAGAGAGAGGACCCAAATAAACACAATCAGAAATGAAAGAGGAGAGATTACAACTGATACCACAGAAATACAAAGGATTGTAAGAAATTACTATGAACACCTATATGCCAAGAAATTTTGAAACCAGCTTGAAATTGACAAATTTCTAGAAAAATATAATCTCCCAAAACTGAATGAAGAAGAAGCAGAAAGCCTGAACAGACCAATAACAGGTGATGAAATTGAAACAATAATCAAAAAACTCCCAGCACACAAAAGCCCTGGACTGTATGGATTCACAGGAGAATTTTACAAAACATGTAAGGAAGAACTATACCCTTTCCTTCTCAGGCTATTCCAAAAAATCTAAGAGGGAAGATTCCCAAACTTTTTTATGAAGCCAGCATCATCCTAATCCCAAATCCAGATAAAGACACAACAAAGAAAGAAAACTACAGGCCCATATACCTGATGAACATAGATGCTAAAATCCTCAACAAATATTGTCAAACTGCATCCAGCAATACATAAAAATATCATATGCCATGATCAAGTGGGATGCATCCCGGTGATATACAAGAATGGTACAATATTCATGAATCAACAAACATAATACATCACATAAACAAAAGGAAAGACAAAAATCACATGATCATATCAATAAATGTGCAAAAAGCATTCAATAATGTACAGCACCCATTTATGATAAAAACACTGAGCAAAGTGGGAGTAGAGGGAGCATGCCTTAATATATAAAGGCCATATACAACAAATCTAGAGCCAACATCATACTCAATGGGCAAAAACTAAAAGCTTTCCCACTAAGATCAGGAACAAGACAAAGACATGCATTTTCACCGCTTCTATTCAACCTAGTATTGGAAGTCCTAGCCACAGAGATCAGACAAGAAACAGAAATAAAAGGTGCCCGACTTGGAAAGAAGGAAGTAAAACTGTCACTGTTTGCAGATGATATGATATTGTATATAGAAAACCCCATGGACTCCACCAAAAAACTACCTGACCTGATGAGCAAATTTGGCAAAACAGCAGAATTCAAAGTCAATATTCAGAAATCAAAAGCATTTTTATGCACCAACAATGAACGATCAGAATCAGAAATCAGAAAAAAACAAAAAACAAAAAACATTTGCTATAGCAAAAAGAAAAGTAAAGTACCTAGGAATAAACCTTAGCAAGGAAGAGAAAGACCTGTACTCAGAAAATTACACAACACTGAAGAAAGTAATTGAGGAAGACACATTAAATGGAAGCATATACCATGTTCATAGATTAGAAGAATTAATGCCATCAAAATGTCCATACTAGACTTCCGGCCAAGATGGAGGCATAAGTAGACACACTGTGCCTCCTCGCACAACTAAAAGAGGAAAAACAGCAATTTAAAAAACAAAAACAGTCACATCTGACAGAAAATCAAACTGAGTGGAAGTCCAACAACCAAGGAGTTAAAGAAGACACGTTCATTCAGACCGGTAAGTGAGGTGGAGAGCGTGGGGCCAGCCGGTGGTTTGTGGAGCGGTACCGCAATGCTCCAGCTGCCGGGAGAGACCTGCGGTGGGCGCACCTGGCAAAAACGCAGCCAGTGCACTCAGTAAAACCCACAGCTGGCTGACCCAGACCCAGCGGGACCGAGACTAGTGGACCAGGCAGTCCCTCATTCACGCACAGATAAACTGGGAGAAAAAGCTGGGAAGAGGAGCAGACCATGCAAACCACCATCTCAGGAAAATAAAGCCTCAAACCACCAATTGAAAACACCTGTGGTAGTTGAGGCGGTGGTGGGAGGAACTCCAGCCTCACAGGAGAGTTCATTGGAGAGACCCACAGGGACTTGGAACTACACAAGTCCACCTGCCCACCCTGGAGCCAGCAAAGAAGGGCCCAACTTGCTTGTGGGTAGTGGGGGAAGTGCAGAGAGTGGAGCAAGCGCCATTGTTCTCTCAGGACCCGCTCCCACAGGCAGCATCACAACACAACAACATGGGTTACCCTGCCCTGGTGAACACCTAAGGCTCCACTCCTTAAAGTAACAGGCAGGCTGAGAAAAAAAATGGCCCAAATTAAAGAACAGATCAAAACTCCAGAAAAAATACAACTAAGTGACGAAGAGATAGCCAACCTATCAGATGCACAGTTCAAAACACTAGTAATCAGGATATTCACAGAACTGGATGAAAGTTGGTCACAATTAGTTGAACAAATGAAGGATACACTAAAGAAAATGAAGAGAAATGTGCAGGGAACCAATAGGAATGAGAAGGAAACTGGGACTCAAATCAATGGACTGGACCAGAAGAAAGAGAAAAACATCCAACCAGAAAAGAATGAAGAAACGAAAATTCAAAAAAAATGAGGAGACGCTTAGGAACCTCCAGAACATCTTTAAATGTCCCAACATCTGAGTCATAGGGGTTCCAGAAGGAGAAGAGGAAGACCAACGGATGAAAACTTATTTGAACAAATAATGAAGGAGAAGTTCCCCAAGCTGGCAAAGGAAATAGACTTCCAGGAAGTCCAGGAAGCTCAGAGAGTCCCAAGGAAGTTGGACCCAAAGAGGAACACACCAAGGCACATCATTATGACATTACCCAAGATTAAAAGTCAGAAGAGAATCTTAGAAGTAGTAAGAGAAAAGGAGACAGTTATCTACAAAGGAATTCCCATAAGACTGTCAGCTGATTTCTCAAAAGAGACCTTGCAGGCAAGAAGGGTCTGGAGAGAAGTATACCAAGTCATGAAAGGCAAGGACCTACATCCAAGAATACTCTATCCAGCTAAACTTTCATTTAGAATGGAAGGGCAGATAAAGTGCTTCTCAGATAAGGTCAAGTTCAAGGAGTTCATCATCACCCAGCCTTTATTATATGAAACGTTAAAGGGATTTATCTAAGGCATGGAGGGATATCAACAGGAGAATGGGAGGGGGAGAGAGGAGGAAAAGTACAGAGAATAAGTAGCATAGGCGGTAGGTAGAAAACAGACAGGGGGAGGTTAAGAATAGTATAGGAAAGGTAGAAGCCAAAGAACTTATGTGTATGACCCATGGACAAAAACTAAGGGGCGGGGAATGGGGGAAGGGGGTGTGGGGCAGAGGGGAATAAAGGGGGGGATAATGGGACAACTGTAATAGCATAATCAATAAAATATATATTTTTTTAAATGTCCATACTACCCAAAGCTATTTATAGATTCAATGCAACCCCTATTAAAGTACCAATGGCATATTTCACAGATACAGAACAAACATTTTAAAAATTTATATGGAACCATAAATGACCCTGAAAGCTGCAGCAATTGCGAGAAAGAACAAAGTAGGAAGGATCACAATACCTGATATCAAACTGTATTACAAGGCCACTTTAATCAAAACAGCCTGGTACTGGCATAAAAACAGACACATAAACCAATAGAACAAAACAGAGAGCCCAGAAATAAACCCATGTCTCTATGGTCAATTAATTAATATTCTACAAAGCGGGTAGAAGCATAAAATGGAGTAAAAATAGCCTCTTCAACAAATGGTATTGGGAGATCTGGACAGCTACATGCAAAAAAATGAAACTTGATCAGCAACTTACACCATACACAAAAATTAATTCAAGGTGAATAAAAGACTTAAATATAAGTCATGACACCATAAAAGTCCTAGAGAACATAGGTGTGAAAATCTCAGGTATGCCATGCAGCAATATTTTCACCAATATGTCCCCTAGAGCAAGGGACATAAAGGAAAGAATAAACAAATGTGACCTCATCAAAATAAAAAGCTTCTGCATGACTAAAGAAAACAGCATTAAAATGAAAAGGGAACCAATCGTGTGGAAAAACATATTTGCAAATGAGACTTCAGACAAGGGTGTGATCTCCAAAACAGATAAAGAACTCACAAGACTCCACTCCAAGAAGACAAACAACCCAATTAAAAAATGAGCAGAGGACATGAACAGACACTTCTCTATGAAGGACATACAGAAGGCCTGGAGACATAGGAAAAGATGCTCAGCAGCACTAGCCATCAGAGAGATGCAAATTAAAACCACAATGAATACCACTTCATACCAGTGAGAATGACCATCATAAACAAATCAACAAACAACAAGTGTTGGAGAGGTTGTGGAGAAAAGGAAACCCTAGTACACTGTTGGTGGGAATAGAGACTGGTGCAGCCACTATGGAAAACAGGAGCTTATTTCCTCAGAAAACTAAAAATGGAACTGCCTTTTGACCCAGGAATTCTACTTTAGGTATTATACCCTAAGAATCCTGAAGCACCAATTCAAAAGAACCTATGCACCCCAATGTTCATAGTAGCACAATTTACATTGTCCAAATGTTGGAAGCAACCTAAGTGCCCATCAGTAAATGAGTAGATCAAAAAACTGCTGTACATTTACTCAGTGGAATTCTATGCAGCTGAAGGAAAGAAGGAGCCCCTACCCTTCACAATAGCATGGATGGAACTGGAGGGCATTATGCTAAGTGAAATAAACCAGGCGGTAAAAGACAAATACCATATGTTCTCACCTATAAGTGGAACATAATCAACAAAACAAACAAGCAAGCAAAATATAACCAGAGACATTGAAATAAGAACAAATTGACAGTAACCAGAGAGGAGTGAGGAAAAGGATAATGGGGGAAAATAGGAGGAGGACCATCAAGGAACATGTTTAAAGGACACATGGACAAAGCCGAAAGAGGTAGGATTGAGGATGGGGAGGCGGGGATGTGTGGGGTGGGGCACTTTGGGGGGGGTTGAAAATGGAGAAAACTGTACTTGAACAACATTTAAAAAAATTGAAAACAACCTGACAGGGATCCAAATTAATTCTTCTTCATATTGATATCCAGTTATTGAAGCACTATTTATTGAAAAGACTATTCTTTCCCATTGAATTCTCATAGTACCCATGTTAAAATCAATTAAGCTTAACTTGATTATTATAAACTGTTTCTGGACTCTTAATTTTATTCCATTGAACTATATGTCTTTCTTAATGCCAGAACCATACTGTCTTGATTACTATGTCTTTGTATTAAGTTTTGAAATTGGAAGTGTGAATCCTCCAACTTTGTCCTTCTTTTTCATATTCTCAGTCCTTTGTAGTTCTATATGATTTTTAGAATCAACTAAAATAGGGTGTATTGCCACCTTAAAAATCCATAAACATAAGATGTTTTCCCATTTATTTAGATCTTCTTTAATGTCTTTCTATGATGTTTTCTTCTTTTCAATGTACAAATCTTGTACTCCTTTCGTTAAGTTTATTCCTGAATATTTTATTTATTTGATGTTATTGTAAATGGAATTTTTTTAAATTCTATTCTTGGATTGGTCATTTCTAGCATATACAAAAACAATTTTTGTATCTTAATTTTAAATCTGGCAACCGTGCTAAACTGATTTGATAATTCTAAGGTTTTTGTAGGTTTCTCAGGAATTTCTATGAATAAGATAATGTCTTCTGTAAATAGAGATAATTTTCTTCCTTTTCAAACTTGATGCCTTTATTTCCCTTTTCTGCCTTACTGTCCTGGTAAGAATCTCCAGCACATTGTTGAATATAAATGGCAAAAGTAGACATACTTGTCTTGCTCTGATCTCATGGGGAAAGCATTTAGCCTTTCACCATTAAAAATCTTAGCTGTGGACTTTTGGATACATTTGTCAGATAGATGATATTCCCTTCCATTCTGTGTTTTTGATATTATAAACGTGTTAGATTTTGTCAGATTTTTTTTTCTGTATTTATTGAGATAATCATGTGGTTTTTTTCCTTTATTCTGTTCATATGGTTATTACATTCTCTGATTTTCAACTGAAACAACTTTGTATCCCTGCGATAAATTCCACTAGGTTATGGGGCATAATCCTCTTTATGTGTTGCTGAATTAAATTTGCTAGGATTTTGATAAGAACTTGGGAGACTATGTTTATAAGGGACCAGTCTGTAATTTTATTTCTTGTGATATGTTTGTCTGGTTCTCCTAATACTAGCCTCAGTGAATGAACTGGGAAGTGTTCCTTCATATTCCATGTTTTGGAAGATTTTCTGAGGAATTAGTGTAACTTCTGTCAATATTTGTTAGACTTCACTACTAGTCATTTGGGCCTGGGTTTTATTTTGTAGAAAGTATTTAAATTACTAATTCAATCTCTTTAGTTATTCAAATTTTCTGTACTTCTTAAATCTACTTTGGAAATTTATGCCTTTCTAGGAACTTACCTATTTCACCAAGTTTATCTAATTTATTGCATACAATTATTTGTGGTATTCCTTAAAGTACTTCCGTGGGTGGGTAGTAATGTCTCCTCTTTCATTACTAATTTTACTCACTTGAGTCTTCTCTCTTCTTGGTATTTTTAGAGGTTTATCAATTTTATTGACCTTTTCAAAGAATAACTTTGGGGTGTATTTATTTTTTGTATTGTTTTTCTACTTTTTATTTTATTTACTCTAACTCAAATAGTATAATTTCTCTACTCCCTTCCTGCTGTTTGCTTTGGAATTAGCTTGCTCTTCTTTTTCTAGTTTCAAAACATTCAAAATTAGGTTAATGAATTGAGATCTTTTTTAATGGGCATTTATAGTTATTAGTTTCCCTATAAGCATTATTTTAACTGCATTTTATAAGTTTTTGAATCTGTGTTTTTGTTTCATTCAGCTTAAAGTATCATTTAGTGTGATTTCTTCTTTGACTTATTGATTATATAAGAGTATGTTGTTTAATTTTTACATATTTCTGAATTTCCCAATTAATCTTCTATTAATTTTAATGTAATTAGAAATTGTGAATAGATAACATAGTTTATGTTAATTTATTTCTTTTAAATTTATTGAGGATTGTCTTATGGCCTAAAGTATGACATATTCTAAAAAACATTCCACAAGTAGTTGAGTAGAATATGTGTTCTGATGTCATTGGGTGAAATGTTCTATAGACATCCATTAAGTCTAATTGGTTCATAGGTTTTTTTTAAGTATTCAAGTTAACTTTTGATCTGTCTATTTTTTCTATACATTATTGAAAATGAGCTAATGTCTCCAACTGTTATTAAAAAATTGTCATATTTTCCCTTCAGTTATGTCAGTTTTTGTTTCATGTACTCAGAGGCTTTGTTGCCAGGTGCATATACATTTATATTTCTTTGTCTCTATTATGAATTAACTTTTTTTCACCATAAAGAGTCATTCTTGTCTATAGTAACAATTTCAGCTTAAAATTATTTTTGCCAAATATGTTTATAGTCAGTCCTCTCTTGTTGTTACTGTTCGTACAGTATACATATTTTTACACTCCTTTATTTTCAACCTGTTTATATATTTGAATCTAAAGTGTATCTCTTGCAAATAGCAGATAGTTGAATAATGAGATTGAGTTCTTTCATCATTTCTCTCAATCTCTCTTTTTGATTAGAGTTTCAATCCATCTACTTGCCATTTCATTAGGATCTTTCTATATGTCTTACACAATGTTTTTCCTCTATTCCTCAATAATTGCTGTTTTGTATTAATATTTTAGTTTACCATTTTAAGTACTTCATTATTTATTTTATTATATTTTAGTTGTTATTCTTGGATTATAATTAACATAAACAATTTAGTTGAAAAGTATAGAAAAGTATACTTAACAATTTCAAAAGTATACAAAAACTTTGCTCCAATATAGCTGTGTTCCCTTTCTTCCTTCTTGTGAAATTATTGTACAAATTGTATATTTATACATTAAAAACTCATAAACACAGTTTTGTAATTATTGGTTTATGCGGTTGTATTTTAAATCATATACAAGGGAACAAATTGCTAAAAACAAAAATGCATTTATCATTCTTTTGTATTTACCTATTTATTGACCTTTACTAGTGCTGTTTATTTCTTTTTGTGGATCCACATTAATATCTAGAGTTCTTTCCTTTTAGTCTAAAGAACTGCCACTAGCACTTCCACCAGGGTAGATGTACAGCAATGAATCTTCTCAGTATTTTTTTCCAAGAATGTATGAATTTCTTCTTAATTTTTGAAAGATAGTTTTGCCAAATACAGAATTCCTTTTTTTAAAAAAAGATTTTATTTATTCACTTTTAGAGAAGGGAAGGGAGGGAGGAAGAGAGGGAAATACGAATGTGTGGCTATCTCTCATGCACCCCACACTGGGGTCCTGGACCACAACCTAGGAATGTGCCCTAGACTGGGAATCAAACCAGCGACTCTTGGTTTGCAGGCTGGTGATCAATTCACCGAGCCACACCAGCCAGGTATAAATATAGAATTCTTTATTGACAATGTTTTCTTTCAGCATTTTCAATAAATTGCTTAGCTGCCTTCTGACTTGTATAGCTTCAGATAAAAAGTCATAGTTAGCGTTAATGAATATCACATATATTTTCTCTTATGGTGCTGCTTTCCAGATTTTCTCTCTAGTTTTACTTCTGAAAGTTTGACTATGACATGTCTAGTTGCACATCTCTTTGATTTTATCCTACCTTGAATTTGTTGAGATTAGGTGTGCATATTAATTTCATAAAATGTATATTTAATTTTTAATAAAATTCATAAAATTAGAAATGTTTTCTTCTATTATTACTTTCATATTCTTGCTGCTCTTTTCTTTTTCTTCTCTTTCTGATACTCCCATTATATTTATGTCAGTATCCTTGATAGTGTCCCACAAAACTCAGTTAATTTTCTTTCACCTTTTTTCTTTCTGTTCTTCAAACTGAGTAATCTCAATTGACCTACCTTGATGTTGGCTGATTCTTTCTTCTGCCCACTCAAATCTACTATGCAGACCCTTTATTTAAAAATTTATTTCAGATAGTATTTTGAGGCTTCCGGCCAAGATAGAGGCATAGGTAGATACATTGTACCTCCTTGAACAACCAGAACTGCTACAAAATCTAACTGTATGAAAGTCCAACAACCAAGGACTTAAAGAAGAAACATTCATCCAGACCAGTAGGAAAAATAGAGATGGGTGGCTGGGTGGAGAATACTCACTGCAAGGCAGTGGTTGGAGGACCAGGATGGGCGAGGTAGCAGCTGGTGGACTGGGTGATCCTACATTTGCATGAGGATAAACCAGAAGGAACAAGTGGGGGGCAAGATAGACTGTGCAACCTGGGGATCCAGTATGGGGAAATAAAGCCTTGAAACCTCTCACTGGAAAAGTCTGTGGGGGTTGTGGGTACAGGAGAAACTCCCAGCCTCACAGGAAAGTGTATTGGAGAGACTCACAGGGTCCTAGAACATACACAAGCCCACACACCCAGGAGTCAGCACCAGAAGGGCCCAATTTGCTTGTGGATAGCAGAGAAAGAGACTGAATGCTAGCCAAGAGTCAAGCAGGCAGCACCGTACCCTCTTGAACCCCTCCCCCACATATTCACCAGGGTTGCCCTACCCTGGCAAATACCTAAGGCTCCACCCCTCAGTACACAACAGCTGTGACAAGACAATAAAATGGCCCAAATGAAAGAACAGATCAAAGCTCCAGAAAAAATACAACTAAGCAATGAAAAGATAGTCAATGTATCAGATGCACAGTTCAAAAGACTGGTAATCAGGATGCTCACAGCAATGATTGAGTATCGTCACAATATAGAGGAAGAAGTGAAGTCTATGCAAAGTAAAGTAAAGGCTAGTGTATAGGGAATGAACAGTGAAAGGAAGGAAACTAGGACTCAAATCAACAATTTGGAGCAGAAGGAAGAACTAAACATTCAAGCAGAACAGAATGAAGAAACAAGAATTTGAAAAAATGAGGAGAGGCTTAGGAACCTCGGGGACAACTGTAAACATTCCAACATCTGAATCATAGGGGTGCCAAAAGGAGAAGAGAAAGAGCAAGAAATTAAAGACTTATTTGAAAACATAATAAAGGAAAACTTCCCTAATCTGGCAAAGGAAATAGACTTCCAGAAAGTCCAGGAAACTCAGAGTCCCAAAGAAGTTGGACCCAAGGAAGCACACACCAAGGCACATCATAATTACCTTGCCCAAGATTAAAGATAAGGAGAGAATTTTAAAAGCAGCAAGAGAAAAGGAGACAATTACCTTCAAAGGAGTTCCCATAAGACAATGAGCTGATTTCTCAAAAGAGAAAGCAGGCGAGAAGGGGCTGGAAAGAATTATTCCAAGTCATGAAAGGCAAGAAGCTACATCCAGGATTACTCTACCCAGCGAAGCTATCATTTAGAATGGAAGGGCAGATAAAGTGCTTCCCAGATAAGGCCAAGTTAAAGGAGCTTATCATCACCAAGCTCTTATTATATGAAATGTTAAATGGACTTATCTAAGCAAAAGAAGAAGATCAAAAATACAAACAGTAAAATGACAGCAAACGCAAAATTATCAACAACCAAACTTAAAAAAACAAAAGGAAAAACATACTAAGCAAACTAGAACAGCAACAGATTGACAGAAATGGAGATCACATGGAGGGTTATCAGTGGGGAGTTGGTGGGGGGAGAATCGGGGAAAAGGTACAGGGAATAAGAAGCATATTTAGTAGGTACAAAATAGACAGGGGGAGGTTAAGAATAGTATAGGAAATGTAGAAGCTGATTTTATACATATGACACATGGACATGAACTAAGGGGGAGGGAATGCTGGTGGTAGGGTGAGTGCAGGGCAGATTGGAATAAAGGGGAGAAAATGGGACAACTGTAATAGTATAACAACTGTACTTGAGTAACAATAAAATATTTTTTTTAAATCATTAAATTGTAATACTAAGGTGACATGGAAAGGAAGTACTTCACTGTTCCACATCATTCACCATTTATTTTTTCTTTCAACAATCATTTATTGTGTTATCTGTATGCTAGACATGGGCCATGAGGCATGCAATAATTTAAAATAAATTAAAACTTAAAAAATAATAATAAACAGCCCTGGCTGGTGTAGCTCAGTGGGTTGAGCGTGGGTTGATCGGGACCAAAGGGTCCCGGTTCGATTCCCAGTCAGGGCACATACCTGGGTTGCGGGCCAGATCCCCAGTGAGGGCCATGTGAGAGTCAACCATACATTGCTGTTTCTCTTCCTCTCTTTCTCCCTCCCTCCTCCTCTCTCTAAAAATAAATAAATATTTAAAAATAATAATAATAATAAACATTTATTTCAGTTATTGTATTTTTACCTCTAAAATTTCTATTTGGTTCCTTTTAAATAATATCTGCCTCTTTATTAATAAGCTCTATTTGCTAAGATATCATTCTAATTCTTTCTTTTTAGACATGAGTCCTTTAGTTCTTTGAATGTATTTATAATAACTGATTTAAAGTGTTTGTCTAGTAAACCCAACATCTAAGCTTCCTCAGACAGTTTGTACTGACTGCTTTTTTCCACCTGTATGGATCATATGTTTATGTTTTTTCTGCGTGTCTCATAATCTTTTTTGGAAAAATGAGCATTTCAAATAATACAATGTAGCAACTCTGGAAATTGGAATCACATTTTCTGTAGGGGGGAGTGTGTGTGCGAGTATGTGTGTGTAGTTTCTGGGTTTACTGTTTTTGCTATTATTGCTATTGCTATATGCTGTTTTTGTATTGTTTTGTTTTGTTAGTGACTTCTTATAATGTACAACTGAAGCTGCTTCTTAGCTTTGTGGTCAGATAATGGTTGAACTGAGATTGCCTTAAAGACTGAATTGATGATATACCTTTTACTTTTCGATAAGTGTCTCTGTGTATATATTGAAGAATATTTGACCTAAAAATCTCAAATTTGCCCCATTTACATTAGTAAATTCTTCAGTTCAAAGCATCCACACCCACTTCTCTTTTCTTCCAAACCACAGGTGGCAAAATACATGCCTGAAAGTTTCAATAGCAAATATTTTGAGTAGCGAAATGCTTTTGGTTCAGAGACCCCTCTGAAAATCTGATGAAAACCATGTCTCTAATCTCCAGAAAAATACATATAGGTCATATATCTCAAATCTCCATTAAAATACATATAATACTTATGTATATGATATGGGCTGTAATTTTTTGAAGCTTTTATTTATTTACTTTAGACAGGGGGGAAGGGAGGGAGGAAGAGAGGGAGAGAAACACTAATGTGTGGTTGCCTCTTGCATGCTCCCTACTGGGGATCTGGCCTGCCACCTGGGCTTGTGCCCTGACTGGGAATCGAATCAGTGACCCTTTGGTTTGTAGGCCCATACTCAATCCACTGAGCCATACCAGCCAGGGTTGGCTGTAATTTTTAAGGGCTCAATTAAATTTATTAAGCAGATTAAGAACTACAAACAACATATTTTTATAAATATTAAGATATATGGGAAGGGAAGAGATCTGGGAATGTTGAAGTTCCATTTTCATACAGGAGAAGAAAAATATATCCCCAGAGGGGAAATGACTTGCCAAAGGTTAGATGGTAACAGACATGAGCCACATTCAGGTCTCCTGACTCCTAGGTTAAGACTCCCCTCACCAAGTTGCCTTGAGTCATAGAACCAATGGCAGTTCTCTTTAGGTCCTCCTACATTTTTACAGGCCCTGAGTTCCAGACAAGCTCTCACTATTGTGGCTTCTCCAACTTGCTCTGACATGTACATCTAATTTCAAGCATCTTTAGGAAAGGGAGATAGAGGGAAAATTGGCCTGTCATCTAACACGTACTAACTAGATTTATAAGCTTACACTGTGCCCAGCATGATGAGAGGCATCAAGGGGTCACAGAGAAAGTTCAAGATATAGGACAGATAATCCAGCTTGAAGACAGGACTAGGTCACAACACAATGCTGGAGCAACTCAATATGGAGTCCAAGAGAGGAGAATGGAGAAGTTGGTGTGGATATGAATATAAAGACAAGGCTCCATGGAGGAGAAGAGGAAATTGAAAGATGAGTAGAAACTAAAGAAATAGAAGAAAGAATAGAAGGTACTAGTGGAGAGGAAGGGGTATGGGCACTGTATAACAAAAAGTAGAGAAAAGGGAAGAACAGTGATAGAGAAATAGAGAATCGAGTCTGATAGGGAGTTGTCAGTGATTTTCTCATATATATTTTTATCATATGGAGCCTCAACATTCAGCTCCAGCTTTGGTGTTCTTGTTCTGGAGCCACCCCTAGAAGCTAATGATGTCATATGTCTGTTTGACTCTTCACAGCTCCCCTTTGCTGAAGGCCTCTACCACTTTTATCATAATGGTCTTGCAAAGGCCAAGAGAAGACGCAGCCTACACCACAAACAGCAGCTGGAGAGAGACCCTAGGGTGAGTTTTCCTGGCAAGCTACCTTTCAACTTCTGCTACCACGTGTGGGCTCATTGGGGGAGTATAAAAGAGGGTAGGCAGGAAATTTTGAAGTCGTTGAAGGTATTGAGATGGGCCAAATACATCCTTGACAGAGTGGCACCAGGGACTCTCCACTCCTCTATCTTGTGCATTATTGAAAATAAATGTACCCTTTATAGAGATTGGAGAGGAATAAACAAGGACAGCACCCTTTACTGGCTGTCTTCTCCTGCATCATAGTGTGAGAACTTCTCATTGCCTGGGAACATGTTTGGGCCTGTGATGGATGAAAAGACAACAAGCAATTTAGAGAGTCATTTTATAAAAGGTTTCTATTGGTGAATCCACATGGTCTGAGGAGGTTGTCATGCCCCATATTATGAATGGGAAAATGAGTAGGCCAGCAAGTGATCAGCTCACAATTGACAGTGGACTTCTCAGTACCTATGCACAGTTGCAGTTACAAGAGTATCTCACCTCTTCTCCCCTTCTGTTTTCTCACACGGACCTAAGTCATCACCATATTTCAACTGTCTTCCTAATGCTCATGAACCTCATGTTTTTTTATCTCCAATATTTACCTTGTTTTTCGATTCCAGGTTTCATTTTCCCCCAGCAGCTTAAACTCAACTTCCTGAAACCAAGTTTATTACCATAGTTGCAAAATGGCAACTTTTTCAGTATTCTCACTCCCCAGTTTCAGAATGGAAATTTTGTTCATCATTTCAAAATGGAAACTTTGTTCATCACTGAAGCCTTCCTCTTCAAATTTTGTTGTCATCCTATATATTTACTTACTATTTCAATTGGTTAGATTCTGATTTTCCTTATGCAATTCACTAAGAGGAAAATTGATAATCTAGACAAGTTGCCCTCTATACATTGAAGCACTAAAGACACATAACCTCGTTACCAGGACTCTTGAAGAAAAGTGGATGTAAAGAGAGCCAGATGTTTGAGTAAGGAATGTACACATGAGTCTCCTTTTGAGCTGATGGAATTTATAAACTCATTCTAGTGGGGCTCTTCCTGTGAACATTGACTAGTTTTAATCTGAGCTTTAATTAGCAATGTAGATAAAACAGGCTTCCCAGAAGATCACCAACTGACAATTCACAGGCAGTTTTTCTTTAATTCCTCATCCCAGGGAACCCCACATTCCCTGTAGTGGAATTCTACTCTGAGAAGACACTTTATCTTTGCTTTCAGGGTAATATCCAAGCTTCCTGTGCTGCAAGCCAATGCCAAGCATTCTCAAAGGGTCTGTTGTAAAAGCTGGAACCACTCTAAGGGAGAAGTTCTCTTTTCTGTGTTATACCAATCTTAGCTCTCACTGTTCCATTTCAGGGCCCATGGATGCTCTTGGGAAGCTCGTGGACAGGGATCCTGCCTTTCACATCTGTGGATCCAGGGTGGGCCCCAGTAGATAAAGATCACTCTGGTACACTATGACACTGGTTTTCCCTATACCTCATCTTGATCTTACCCTTTATAGCAAACTGTTTTGCTTTTACTTGTATATTTTAAGTCCCATTGGTTTGCCTTCTTTCATGATTAAAAATGTTGCCCGAAGATCACTCAGAAAGAACGATGTAAAAGAAAATAGAGTAGAAGAGTCTTGAAAGGCTTGGGCTGGGAAAGAGAACTGAGGAACAGCAAAACTAAGAAATCATTGTTTGTTCCAGAGAGACTTCTTGTGATTGATAGACTAAGGTTTTCTTGTTCTTGTACTTTCTTGAAATGTTTTTTGATATCCTGATTCTTGAAGTGTAGAGTGATGTTTCCTAAAGAGAAGAAAATAAGAGAGGTTGAATAGTAATAAATGGGATCATGCCTTGGCAATTCTAATTGTTAGTCTTTCTCAAAATATTATCAACTTTAACCAAAACGGGTGTCCATTCTCCCTTCATTGCCATTATCAGGGTCCTAGTAGCCCTCTTCCTCTGCCTGGTAGGGGTACCAACAAAAGATAGCAGGGAAACCGAAGATCATAAATCTGTGTCTTTTCTCTATTTTATCATTAAGGTTAAAGGCCAAGGCTGTTGCCAATAAAATTAGTCTAAGAAAAAAATAAAACATAAAACCTCATAATTTTTTTTGTAAAAAACAAAACAAAACACTTCTATTGTTGACTACCTTGTTTTAAATTAGATTAAGGTCTGAGTTTTTCCTGCATAATATTCTTGTGGTCATCTGATTTTGGTATCAGCTGATAGCAAAACACAGGGGTGACTATTGATACACAAAAATCATTAACTACAAACAGTGCAAAAGTATCAATGTGAGAAAAAAAGGGCAAATAGGTCCAGCATTAGGATACCTCAAATTTTGGGTTCTCAAACACATTCAAATAGGTTACAAAAAGAAAAGCATATAGAAGTGTAGGGAGAAAAGGGGATAGACCAGAGAGCCAGAAAAGATAATGATCCAGGCTTTGTTTCTTGCATAGATGTTGCAAGTTACATCTCATAAATCAAGATCTTAAAAGCAAATTGTCCTATCATTCTCTGAAATGTGTTGTCTTCTAGACCTACAGACTTTAAACATGTTTCCAGCACCAGGTTCCTTCTTCCTCCTGACTCGGCATTGCTTCTTGCCCTCTTTCACTGACTGTCCAACTTGTGAAGAAGAGTGAAAAGCCCAAGAAACCATGCACATAGAGCAGGAGAACTGAGCTGTTACCAGCCCCCAGGGCTGAATCCACCTAGGTAGCTTTCCAGCCAAAGTAACCACCAAGGTCTGCTACCAATCCAAGAAATAAAGAATTAAAAAAAAAAAAAGAGAGAGAGAGAGAACCAAGTTTGCTTTTGGTTTTGCTCTAACTTCAGAATAGAAATTTCAAGGATGTTTTTCCCTCATTTAGGAACTAAATTTTATATCTAAGGAAAACAGGAGAAAGACTATTAAAAAATTATATGTGCTTTTTGATCAGGCCAATAAAGTGCTGCTTTCAATATATCTATATTTGTTCATCAGTATACCAGGCAATAGAGAAGATAGATTCTGATGTAGACTGTTTTAAAGGTGTTTTTCTTTCCTTTCCATTTCTTTCTGCCAAAAGGATTAGCAGAATGTTGAATAGCAATATTTAGATGCTAAAGAGCAAAATTTATGTCTTGTTTTATTTCTGGATATGTTTGTATAATGCAATTCTGAGAACATAGTATATTAATAATTTTTCCTCAAGGTTTTAATTCATGGAATAGTATTGCTTTTCTCATCTTATATTTTTATCCCTATTGTAAAATGTGCATTCATTAGGAAACAGAAGTATAGCTTTCTCTTGAGTTCTTCCTTTAGTACATTCTTAACTATGGGTAAAGAAAACCAATTACTGTTTCATTACTTCTAAGTCTTGCCACTAAGAATCCCATAAGAACTAGTTTTTAGTTTCCAAAGTCTAGAACACTATATTCCCAATCAGATTCACAGTCCTGATACAGCCACTGAAGCAAAAACAATATGTTTAGAAAGTTTTGGTAGCTAAAATTATTTGAAGATGTAACAAATACATCCAAAGTTGGAATGAAATAATAAAAATGCCTTCTTGGCATCAAGGTCAAGAATAAATATCCTCTGACCAAAACCTCTGTGAGATTTGTTAAACTTTGGCTAAGAGTGGTGTCAACAAATCTTGACACCAAAACCTAAATGTGAACTGTAATTGAATAACAATAAAGTAAAAAAATAATAATAATAAATAAATAAAATCTTTAAAAAAAAACCTAAATGTGGTCCACATATCAAACCACAAAAGTTCTACAAGTACTTTAAAAGAAGTGGAAAACAAGTTTGTTTAATATGATATTTGTTCACATTTCTGTCAAAATATATTTGTGCACCTGATGGCCTAGTATTGAAATGAAATACATTCAAAAACATAAAAACTCACATTGTTCAATGAGCAACATATACTACTCATATGGAAGTCCAATAATTTAACAAAAAAACAGCCTGAATTTAATTTGTTGAGTGTAGTTATATTTAATTCAAGAATTATAAACATTCGTTTTTCTAAGCAATTTCTCTAGATCATATAATTATCCCTTAAAATCATGGTTAAACCTCTTTTAATTTTATAAATCAGAAACTGCTATCAGTCCATTGAAAACTTTTCTGTCCAAATTTCAAAGAATGGATATTTTTCTTTGCATTCTATGCAGGAGAGCTTCTTTCTTATCCAAATGTATGTCATATTTCAAAACCAAGGGGGAGGGTGGAAGCAAGGGAGGGAAGTGGGTTTGGATGGGGTTAGGGGGAGGGGAGGGGAGAATATGCAGACAACTGTAATTGAAGAACAATAAAGTAATTTTTAAAAATAACAAAAAGCTGAATAAAAATTACTAACATTGTTAATATTCTAGTTTTCCAAGCTGTTTTACAAAAATGTATCTAATCAAACATATAGTGGTCAAGTAGCACTATAACTTTCTTGATAAAAGGAATTTGATAGTTTCTAGAAATATGATATAATTATACTTTATAACAACTATGATTTGTTTCTCAGAACAAAAGAGACTACCTACTCAGTATTGTTGAAATTCTACTCTAATGAAGTTTCAGTTATGAAATTGACTTTCATCTCTTGCAAACTTAATGAATAAAACTGCAAAATATTTTAGTGTAATTAATTCCAGAACTAAGCTATTTGGTTGTAATATTCAAGTGAGAAAAAAGCATAGAGATTTAAATGTGGATATCTACAATCAAAATAAAATGGTTTATAAAGATATGCTGTTGTGTGAACTTTTCTAGAATGATTAGCATGGCCCAAGACTTTATAATTAATATTTCGTAAAGATAATCATAAACATTTTCTGTGGTTTCAGAAAAGCCATTCATGATAATATTAAATCATTTGTTTTCCTATTCTATTTCAAAAAAACCCCATAAATGTATGTCATATCTAATGACCATAGATGGCAGCCACATGGATTATATGATCTGTTTTTTTGTTTTTCAAGGGTCTATTCTGAGCCTATTTGTGAAGTTTTAGGGTATTCAAAAAATCCACAAGAGTAAGTTTCCTCAGGTAGTCCTTCAGAAATCTGATAGAACAATATCACCAGAACAAAAGAGAATATTGCTTATTCTTTAAAATTAACTGGACATAACTGGTGTGATTTTTTAAATAAAAGTCTAAATAATATATGAACTAGCCTTTCTTTATTTATGGGACTTAAAATAATTGATATTATTTTTAAAAATGAATTTATTATCATGGTTGAAACTCAGGTGGTTCACAGAGTTGGGGATAGCTTATAATTACTTTGGACCCTTTTCTGACATGACACAATAATGTTTTTAGGTCTAACTTAGATGAGGTAATTTAGCCATAATTGGTGAACATTTATTTGTACAGTGGTACATAGACTTAGATAAGAAAGATTAAACAAAGATGACAGGGAAAATATGATTTGAAGGAGCCCATGAGATGATCAGAACAACAACAGCAATTTATTTACAATCCACACAAATCTTTCTGAAAAGAATGCTGGAACTTCAGCAGTTCATTGCAAGCAGCGAAATTATTTACCCTCTTCCTCAACAAGTTACAAAAAATTTTCTCACAATTGCTAAACTCTTAGCAATCCTTCTCAAATACCTAAAATCAGTCATAGTATTTTATGATAATGACATGTTACTTGTATATATTGTCTTTCTTTTTATTTATATTAGATAACCATTTGATCACTTTTATTAAAATTAGAAAAAAATAAGGAAAAGCACCATTATCTTTGGAAAATCTACTTCAAATAGAGAATATCAGGGAGAAAAATGTCTTCCTCCACTTTTCCTTTTTTTTTGGGGGG
Organism: Micronycteris hirsuta; assembly: GCA_004026765.1. Classification (NCBI taxonomy): domain Eukaryota; kingdom Metazoa; phylum Chordata; class Mammalia; order Chiroptera; family Phyllostomidae; genus Micronycteris; species Micronycteris hirsuta. Next base: position 38,036 of record PVJI01006479.1, on the reverse strand, counting down.
GGTGATGTTGACCAAGCCTTCTTCTAGTGGGTAACTAATAGAATTTGGGGTGTCTTCTCTTTACCATCACAGTGAATGCATGATGACTTCTCAGTTTATGGGTTGGGCGAAAATAGAAATTAGAGTTCTGGCTGGTGTGACTCTTCAGTGTCAGCGTGTGAATTAAAGGGTCACCAGTTCGATTCCCAGTCTAGGGCACATGCCTGGGTTGCAGGCCAGGCCCCCAGTAGGGGCCACACAAGGGGCAACCACACATTGATGTTTCTCTCCTTCTCTTCCTCCCTCCCTTCCCCCGCTCAAAAATAAATAAATAAAATTTTTACAAAAATAAAAATTAGAAAGTTTTTGCACCTTTTTATAAGATTTTATAGTAAAGAATAGGTTTTTTATCTTCATATTTATTAACTCTAAAATGGTGAAGTTTGAGGTTTTGAGATACTGAACTATGATTAGCCAGAGTTCCTAAGAGAGACCTCCCCCACTTTTGGTTAACAAGTATTCATGTTCACCTCTGCCATGTTCACTCAAAACAGAAAAATAAGCAAACTAGGGATGGATGGAACTGAAGTAAAGTGATATTGAAGCTAGATAGTAAAGAAGACAGAGAAGAATAGACAGAAGTATAGGACAAATATTTAAATAAAAAAGTTAATTGGTAGAAAGTGGGTAAGTTCCAGTCTCACATCAATGTTGCCCTTTTTCCCACCTACCTCCCAATAGTTGTCTCAATATAACCTGAACCATGAGATTCCTTCAGTGACCTGGACATTTCCTATTCTGTAAACAGCTCAATTTTCTATATATATATAAAAATGGGAACTACCTTACATGGGCAAATAACTCCAAAAGGAGTATATAGAAAAGTTAGGCACTTTCCTTCTTTCCTCTGGTTTTCCCTCCTGTCCCTGTCCACCTTATTCCCTCACTTCAATAATCCATAAGCAGTAAACACACACTTTTAGAATGTGCTGTGTGTTTCAGGCTCCAAGAGGAAAGATAATTTACAAAAAATTAAGTATAAATGCAAATGATGACACATACCATGAAATACATCAGGAAGGCATTTGGGCTAACACACCTCCATTCACAGCCAGTCAGGTAGTGACCCTCAACTCATGAATGAGGAGAAAGCAAGGATGCAGTCCCTCAATGATTGTGCCCACGACATTTCTTCAGTAACCAGACCACTGAGTAGAAAGAGAACAGATAGGATCACTCCAGGGCTTCTCCCCACTTTTGCTCGATAACAATTCTAAGAATGTGAATGTATATTGAACATTGTAGCTTTAGTGGTTTCTGGAAGAAGCCAACCCTGAGACAAGGACTTGGAAGATGATCATTTATTTAGGAGGTCAATCCTAGGAAAAACAAAAGGAAGAGTGAAATGAGAAAGGGAAGCGAGGAAAGCAAATAAAGAGTGGCTTGGATTTCCTGGAAAAAGACTCCAAGATAGGAGGTTACATGTAAAAAGATATTGAAAAATGCTATTTGCACACCTGATTGAGAACTGTGCTATCTCATGTGACTCCTTCAAATCCTTCCTGCACCCTAGATTTCTCAGCTTCCTTTTCTGCTTAAGGGTTTATGTGACTTCACTGGGCCCACCCAGATAACCTAGCATAATCTCCTTCTCTTAAAGTCAGCAGATTATGGACCTTAATTACATCCACAAGGTCCCTTTTACCCTGTGATGTGAAAGTAACACCAGGTCTAAAGACCATGGGGGTCTTAATTCTGCCCTGAGCCTTGAGTTTGCATGCCTTCTAGGGTCAGCAACTCTCTCTAAGCAACGAGCTTCCCCTCACTGCCCTCCCCCAGGGATTGCATTGAGATCAGAAAGAAACATGAATTTGTAAATACATAAACATGACCATGCTTTGAGCCCTAACTGTGAAGCCAAGAGACCCATGTGGAGCAGATTCTGACTTAGCATCTCAGCTGGTAACCAAATTCATTTTCTAGATACCTCATGAAGAGGTAGACTCAGCAGGTGTAAACTTCCCATGGGGTATTATACATTTTGAGAGTGACTTGACAGCACTGAAAGAAGGAGAAATGTGCTGCAGGAGGAAGCAGAGGCCAGGTGTCTTCAGTAATACTCCAGCCTGTGGGAAAAGCTAATCTGCTCTAATCTGCTGGTTTTATTATACAGGAGGGAGTGACTTTCAGTATCTCCAATGAGGATGCAGATGTGCCTGGCTTCCTGCCTCACAGAGCTGCTGCTAGTGCTATAATTAACTATTTGTGGGGAAGAAGGAAGAATTATTTACTATGGATTCAGAAAGGCACAGGGAAAGCTGCTAATGAGTCAGCCTGGCTTTTTCTAGATGTTGTGAGTGCATTTTTAAATGATCACTACTGTTCATGTTGCCATGCTGACTAAAAGAGAAAGGGAATATTCTGGGAGACACCGTTTTAGCAAGCCCAGAGATCTCTCAGGAGCTTTAACTTCCTTTGGGAGAATTCTAACAAATCCTAGGGTCACAGGTGGGAACAGGTAGCCAGGTTCTTGGTGATTGCGGACAAAGAATTGAACAGAACACACAGAGTGTATAGCAGAAAGAAAGAGAGCAACTAAATGGTAGTACACTCCACAGTACATGGGAGCAGGCAAACTCCACGTAGAGATTGACCTCTGGGATTGGAGGGATACTATTCTTATAGGGCAAATGTTTCCTGGCTGGTTTTGACAGGCTTTCATTGCACATGTACAGTTATATTGTAAAGTTATATTACTTTAAAGGTACTGCACATGTGGTCTCCCATGATTTTCCTTGATTGGCCATCAGAAAAGGGACTCGCACAATGTTAATTTATTATAATACTATTATAATGAAGCAGGGGGCGTGTAGCATCTTCTGCACAGGTGCGTTCATGAGTCACCACGATTCAGCACTTTTCCAGAAAGTGGGAACAACTGGTCTTAGAACAGGGTCTTTGTCCTGTATGGATGTCCTTTATCTTAACCCTGGGACACCTCTGGAGTTTCCTCCTTCCTGACTATCTCCTGCCTCACTAGAGCAGAAAAAAAAAAAAACATGGAGAGAAGAAAGTGGTTCTGTACCATCTTTATAATTCACAAGATGAAGACTCTCAAATGATAAGCTGGCAGACTCTTGAGACTTCCTAAAATCTTAATATTTGTATGGCAAATTTTCTCCTTACCTGGTTTCTTCCCCAATCTTCCCAAGATACAAAAGGAAATATCTTTAAATATCTAAAGTCCTCTATTATATCTTCTAAAAGTGTACATTTTGTGTATGCTTATTAAACTCATAATACAGGAGCTGGCAAAGTAGTAGGTTTACATGTATGAGTATGCAAAACACAACTTGTATTATTATTTATTTGTATTATTTCCATGCAAACAGCTATAGACCTACTTTTGTCCACTCTTGTGTAACTCCATTATCTAGTTGCTTGCTACCAAACCATATAGTCATTCATTATTTACTGAGTTCAACTACATGTTAAGTACCATTCTAGGTACTAGTATACAACAGGAAGCAAAACAATGTCCTCATCCCATGAAGCTTATGTATTAGAGGAGATAAAAGACAGAGGCAAAAACAGATAAATAAAGCAATTGAAAAACTGGTGGTGAAAGTGTTATGAGGATGAATAGAGCAAAGTGTGAGAAAGACTGAATGCCAATAGAGAGGAGTTTCTATTTTATAAAAAGTATCCAGGTTTAGTTACTCTGATAAGGTGACATTTAAATATAGAACTGAAGGAGGTAAGGAAGATATCTCTACAGCTATCTAAAGAAAGGACATTTCCAGCAGAGGAACCAGCAAGGGTCAAGGCCTGGTGTCCAGGATACACTTGATGTGTTTTGGGAAGAGCAAGAATGCCAGTAAGCCTGAGGAGATGTGAGCTGGGAAGGACAGGGAAAGAAATGAGGTCAGAGAGGAGTAAGAGTAAAACCATGGAGGACATTATAAGTCAAAGTAAGGACTGTATATCAATTCTGAATGAGATAGGATTTCTCTGCTTTGGGGTGAAAAATAGACTATGGATGGGTGTGGGGACACAACTAGAAACCAGGGAAATCAGTGCAAGGTGACTGCAACATTCCAAAAGATGAAGGCTTAGACCAGGATAGAAGTTGGTGGAAGTGGTGAGACATAAATCAGACTTGGAAATATATTGTGATGATAGAGCCTTCAAACTTGCTGATTCACTGGCAGACAGGTTAGATAAGGAATGAGAGAGAGAGAGAAAGGGCAAAGGTGACCCCTAAATTTGTTGGTCTAAGTTACTACAGCACGGAGCTAGTATTTATGTAGATGGGAAAAATAGAGGGAGAGGCTAGTTAATGAGGAGTGAGTAGGAAATCAAGAGTTTAATTTTAAGCATATTAACATTTGAGATTTTCATTGAGTATCTAAGTGGAGAAGTAAAATGAGCAAATGAATTTCAGGATCTAGGATACACTCTTGTAATAATTCACATATTGATAGCATTCAGTTCCATGAGGCTAATTGAAATCGTCTAAGAAATTAGTGTAAATAGAGAAAACAAGCCTGTGTGAGACTGAGTCATAGGGTATTTTAACATTTAGAAGTCTGAAGATGACTAGGGACCAGCAAAGGAGACAGAGAAGTGACAAATAATGTAGGAAGAGCATCAGAAGTCAAGCAAAAACTAATCTAGTCAATATGTCCTTCTTCATTCATATTTTACCATAGTACCTTGGCCATTTCTATAATGATTTCTTACTAGAAGCACTTAGAGATATCGATAAAATGTTTCTTCAGTTTTTCTCTGTTTAATCTACTTTTCCTCAAAGACTATTGGAATTCATTGTGCACACATAAGCTCATGAAATAAAAATAGTTACATAAATTTTATCTTAACTGAACACTGCTGTGTTTGGGCAAGGTGTTGTGCTTTAAATCGGGGGTCACATTTGACTCAGAATGGATGAGAATCAAGCTCCCAAGGCCTCAAGTCCAACGAGGCAATATCTCAGAGCCAAGATCTGGTTATGGGAGCTGCTAGACAAAGTTACTGAGAAACAGCCTCTGTCTGACATAGCAAGAAGAGAATCTGAGTTCGGTACTTTATTTTATTTAATTGTAAAAGACTACAAAAGTCATGAGAAAGACAAAGTTTGACTAAGCCAAAGGAGAGAACCTCACTCTCCAAGTAAGAAAAATAAAAGTGCAAGCTGGATTGATTCAATCTTGATCACATTTTCATGGATTTCAGAAAGATAAAGTTCTTAAGTTAATTTCCTGTTAAGATTCAAAATCTATCTGCAAAGTAATTTCTAACTCTTTAAGCCACTGCTCTAAAGTGAATGTTATTCAATGCTTAGCTGAAGGAGACTATCAATGTTCCTTAACGATAACGTAAATAAATGGTTAAAATAGGTATGTCTATCAACTACTGAATTTTCCTAAGATAATGTTTCTGTGAGCAAAGTTAGATTTAGAGTCAGATATACCTCAGAAAGACTTTTTTTGAAACCACTCTTTAAAAAAAAAAACTATCTTCAGGTATTTTTAAATTGATTTACCTATTTTCCCTTATGGCATCCATTGACATGTTTGTGATCACATCATCATGTATAAACAGACTTCATGCTCTTAAACCCAAACCAAGGGAATTTTGAAAATGAGCGAATTGAATTCTTATCATTTCCAGTAGTTTCAAGCCCTTGTGGGTTGAAGAAAATAGTCGTGAAGCCAGGTCTATAAAGTTAACAGCAGTTAGACAAAGAGATTCATGTCTGAATAACAACCCAAATGCTGGAATTTGTTTCATTGGTTTCCCATTATCTGTACTGAAAATGTTATATTTTTCATCTTCTCTATGGTAAGTATGTCCTATTTAGCAATAAGGTACTCATTGCCTGAGAGAAAATAAGTAAGACAAAACAATTTTCGATATTCTATTGCACTTGAAAAGGGGAAACAGCCCACCCTATGTTAAAAAAATTGTGTAATAGATGTTAGTTTGCAAGGACACCTCAGAAAAATGACAGAGGAAAGCCTTCCCAGAGAACAGAAGGAAAGCAAAGCAATTATATACCTAAGACAAAAGAAGCATGCTGGAGAGAGTATAACCCCAGGTCATTCTTGGGTTCTAATACTAGCTCTGATACCAATTAGCCATGTTTCTTTGAACAAATCAGTTTACCTCCCAAGTCTTTAGTTTTCTCATCTACACAGTGAAAGGATAAACTAGTCTCCGAAATGCCCCTTCCTGTCTTGATATATGATATTCCAGGGGCAAGCTGAAGTCCTTCCAACTACTTAATGTCAAAGCCATTACTGAAACCCAGAGAGTCCCATTAGTTTTTGTTCCTTACTTTGCATATCTTTATTTTCATCTGAGAAGTGGGTTTTTTCTTTAAGCCAATATTCCAAAGTGTTTGCAAGAACTAGAATGTACCTTATCTCATCTCATCTTTTGGAAGAGAATTTCCAATCCTGTGTTGTTTAAACCAGTTCATCAGAGGCCTAAATTTTATTTCTTGCCTCAAGAGAAATGTTAGACAATGAGATAGAGATTATCCATCCACTTTAAAGGTAATAGCTGCTCTATCGTGTTTTATAAATTAAAGTTTGGCATAAGATTTCATTTGGTAAGGTGGCTATTGAGGAGTAGAGGTATTTCAACAAAAAAATATAAATAAAGTTTGAAAAATAGTGATTTCTAAATAACTCCTATTTTCCAACCTAGTCAATTGGTGTGTACAACCAGGATCACACACTGAATGCCTAGAGAGGCCTGGCAAATAAGTTACAAATTGAAGTGGGCTGGGTGTAAGCAAAACAGAAACTCAAGCAAGAGGACAAATGACATTATCTTCTTCCTCTAGGTGAGAAATAGAACTGGGTGTAGTGAAGACCCTGGAGAATCAGAGAGCACACACCCTGTCCAAAGGAGAGAGTAAACTATCTTCCTCAACTGATTGTTACCTCACCAAAATGGGCCCCATGGTTGTCAGATTTCCCAATTTTTCAAGAAAATCTGAAAATATCAACTTTGTGCAAAATCTTTTTTTTTTTATAATTGTTTGACTCTGCAAAAATCCGAAGGCACTAATGGACAGCCAACCCATCCCATGGTGCTCTGAGTGAAGACAAGTCAGCTTAGATATATGATGGACTAAAATCCTTGTACAAAATCTTTATGCTTTTAAAATTAGTGACTAAGTCAAAATTTTTAACACTAGAAATCTGAAGAAAATATGTCAACAGAACAAATTTATCCATGGGAGGCCATTTTGCAATCCCTGCTCTAATATCTCTCAAGACAGAATGACCTAGTATCTAGCAAGATACCTCTTTTACCAGTCCCTGACTTCACTATTTGCCAAGGTAGTCCACATAAAAGTTCTTCCTTAAGGCAATCCCACAATGACTTCTTTAGAGTATTGGTCTACAATCCAGGTTCTGCTTTCTGGGGCTAAATGAATTCATCCTCCATGTGAGAACTTTTCAAACATTTAAAGATAGTTATCATGCCCCCTGGACTTTCTTCAGAGTAAACATTCCTAGTTCTTTCAGATATCTGAATTGAACTTGGTACTCATTTCCCGTGCTTTGTGATCTCGCTGAACATTGAGAAAACTAAACACACAATACGGCTACAGTCTAATGAAGTGAGAATTTCTCATGTTTTGAAAGCTAATCTATTAATGTAACACAGGGTCACTTTAGCCTTTTTTAAAGGCCACAGATCTTATTTTTGACCAATACTAACCCTACAACTAGTCAAAACTTTTAGCTTCTTCTCAAATATTCTGTGAGTCAATCTATCCTTGGAGGATTGGGATGTTGGCCCTAAAACAAGGATTTAGGTTTAATTTTTGTATTTTTTATCTTGTTAGAGTCCATTTTAACATGTCAAGACTTTATTGGATCCTGATTCAGTCTCCTTTAGCTTCCTGTCATCTGTGATTTTGATCAATATCCTCAACCAGTTCTTAATAGAAAGGTTGAATAAGACAGAAAAAAATGACAAAGCTCAGAGCCCTTTGTCTAGAATGATAAAAATCTGTTAATATAGATTTTAAGGAGTATCTCACACTGACTCCATATTGAAAGGAAGTTATAAAGCAACAAAAGTCCACAAAACATCATTCAGGTTAAATGAAAAACAGTGTCTCACCAGGGAGGCTATTTGAAGATTGGGTTTGTATAGCTTAACTGCGTCACTCTGAATCTAGTTGATTTGTTTATGTACACTGTTCTGTCAGCAATCAGTTCGTTTGCCATAAAGCAATCTAAGTCAGCCATTTACACAACCAAAATCACCAGACCAGTCAGTTTTCAATCTGGTCTTTTGAAATAATTTGAATTCAGTTGATAACTTGTCCACACATCTGCAACTAGTTGATGTTTAATCAAGAAAAATTTTAATCAAAGAACCAAAATCAATGAGTAATCATCAATTCTAATTATGAGATTCCTTTTAAATGAGTAAGTCAAGACATCCCAGAAATAGACTAATTTGGCTAAGATCATATTCCCCATGGCTTAACTATAACCTATCATTTGACTTATATTAGAGCACTCAAAAAATTTCTCTACCACTTACTCCTGTAACATGGGAAAGTCACTTAATATTCACTAATTGCCTTTATTTTACCATCTCTATCATTAAATAACAACGAAACTCCAAATGTCTGTAAACAAGTTGCCTTAATTTTTTATTCGTGTTTATTCTGTTACAGTTGTCCCAGTTTTCCCCCATGCCCTCCTCTGTGCAGCCCACACCCACTCCCACAGTCTTTCCCCACACCATTGTCCATGTCCAAGGGGCATTCATACATATTTTTTGACTAATGCTTTCCCCTTCTTTCCACCATTTCCCTCTTTCCCCTGGCAGTGGTTAGTCTGCTCCTTGTTTCCATGTCTCTTATTCTGTTTTGCTTATTAGTTTATTTTGTTCATTAGATTCCCCTTATAAGTGAGATCATATGGTATTTGTCTTTCACTCTCTGGCTTATTTCACTTAGCATAATACTCTCCAGTTCTATCCATGCTGTCACAAAGGGTAGGAATTCCTTCTTTCTTTCTGCTGCATAGTATTCCATTGTGTAAACATACCACAATTTTTTACTCCACTCATCTACTGATGGACACTTAGGCTGTTTCCAAAACTTGGCTATTGTAAATACTGCTGCTATGAATATAAGAGTTCATAAGTTCTTCTGAATTAGTGTTTCATAATTCTTAGGGTATATTCCCAGTAGTGGAATCACTGGGTCAAAAGGCAGTTCCAGTTTAGTTGTTTTGAGGAAACTCCATACTGTTTTCCACAGTGCCTGTACCAATCTGCATTCTCACCAACAGTATACTAGGGTTCCCTTTTCTCCACATCCTTGCCAGTACCTGTTTGTTAATTTGTTATTAATAGCCATTCTGACAGGTGTGAGGTGGTATCTCATTGTGGTTTAATTTGCATCCTCTGATGGCTAGTGACATTGAGCATCTTTTCATATGTCTATGTATCATCTGTATGTCCTCCTTTGAGAAGTGTTTATTCAGGTCCTTTGCCCATTTTTAATTGGGTTGTTTATCTTCTTGGTGTGGAGTCATATGAGTTCTTTATATATCTTGGAGATTTAACTCTTGCCTGATGTATCATTGGCAAATATGTTCTCCCATAAAGTCAGTTCCCTTCTCATTTTGATAAGTTGCCTTAATTTTTAATCTCTATTATAGAATCACAGTAAAATTACAAATATCTTAGATGCCTAAGACTTCAAAGCTAGAAGGGTGACTTAATCTTTGAAAGTACATATTAGTTTCACAAATATGTTATAACTTTTGCTAGAGAAGGAAAGATCATGCTGTCATCTACTTCTTTTGCATTTTCTCCTACTTAATTCTCTACTTACTCTCCTTGGCTGCCTGTACACCATGAAAAGTTTTAGTGCGAATTAAAACAGTGTTCCTCAAACTGTATGATGTTGGGGTCCTTGCATCTCCTACCAGGATGTTGTGAATAATAAAAATGCTAATTCAGAATAAAAATACTAATTAAGGCTATGTGTCAGTAACAAATTAACCCCCAAGTCCTAATGGTTTAATACACAAATGTTTGCTGTTCACTCATGCTACCCGTCCAGCATGGCTTGGTTGGTAGAGGCTCTGATTAATAATCTTTCAATAATTGATGTTGTTAAAGTGTCTGCCATCTTGAGATACCTCCTAGCATTTGGGTTTCAGGACACTGGGAAGAAGGAGGCGTGACAAGCTCAACCAACTTTTAAATGCCTTATCTTAGAAATGACACATATCACTTCTCACTATCCATTGGCCAGAAAGAGATACAATACATATCTCAATGTGAAGAAGCTGAGAAGTGCAGTGCTCCCACATGCTCAGGAAGGGGAGGCCAACTGGATATGGGGAATAATAGAAGTCCCTCACGCAGTGTATTTTTTTTTAAAAAACAATAATAAAAATATAAATAAAGCCACATTCTATTTTATGGGTAATTCTTGGAACTGAGATTTTCCCATAAGCTCAGCAGTCATATTTGTAATTATATTGGAAGAAGTTACTACCATGCAGTCAATCTCTGGCTAATGAGAAAGGACAGAGCATTTGTGCCAAACTGGAGCATTTGTATTTTGCTAAGATGGTTAAACTGGCATTTCCCATTGTATGTGCTGTTCTGCAGTGTGACCTGACCCCCTTCCTCTATCAATAGGTAGAGTTTATTCCTCATTGTCTTCAAGTTGAGCAAGCTCGTGATTTTTGTTCCAGTAGAAAGTGTTAGGAATGATGCTGTGCCAGTTCTGGGTATGCCTCTTACCCAGAGTGGCTTCCGCTCCTGCTTCTTGGTACCCAACTGCCATGTAGGAAGTGTGACTGCCCTGAGAATACCCTGCTATTAGCACCAGACAGAGAGGCCAATATCCTGTGAGAAGGGAAATAAGCCAAAGAGCACCAAGACAACAGACACAGGAGTGAAGATACCATCTTAGAAGTGAATCTTTAAGCCCCAGCCACTCTAACAGCTGCTCCCTGAAAACAAGCTACACAGCCATATCTTTTCTGAATTTCTCGCCCATGAAATACTGACCCATGGAAAAAAAACATTATTTTAAATCACTAGCTTTTGGGATAATTTATTATGCAGCAATAGATAACCAGGAGGCAAACAAATGTTCTCACCATTTCAAATGGGAATGAGTGATGGAGAACTGAGTCATGGCATGTAGCATAGCAAAATGGACAGACAGACCAAACCTTGAAGATACTGCACCCAGTATAACATACTTGCAGTGCTTTTTAGTCCATTTATTTATTTGGATATTACTGATTTTGTAATGTTGTTTATGTTTAACTTATAAACTTGTTTTAGTTTTACAGTTGTGTAAGAGCATTAGGAACTGCTCCCAAATTTTATTTTGTGTATATTTTAAATAGCATGTCATTATTGGAAGACCAATGAAAAATTATTTTCCTTATAAAGAGTCTATTACTTGTTCAGGTTTTTTCAAGTTTAAGAAATTAATTAATCTTTAAAAGATCTAAAAGAGGTGAGCTTCTTCAAAGTGTAAACTTTGGAGTGATACTAAAGCAAAATATCCCTTTCAGGACAGTGACATCAGTGGATGCCAAGTGAGGAGACACATGGGAAGCTATGATGCGTGTGGCAGAAAGAAAGTCAAAGGAACAACCAGGAGTTGTGAGTTCTAATCACAACTCTGTTATGAGTATTTTATTTTCTGTGGGTTACAGAAAACCATTTTGCTTTTGTGGTCCTTAATTCCCCGCCCCCCACCCATCTGTGAAATGATAAATGACATCAGCCCTGCTCATTTTGTGGAGTTACTGTGGCAATCAAATAAAATGATAGAAGGAAAGGTTCTCTGAAAACTGAAGTTGTTCACAGAAAGTGAGAGCAGCATTTTAAGTTTCATGCTGAATAATCTAAAAATAACTTGGCTAAAAATGTGTAGAAAGTGAGTTTAAAATAACCTAAAGTAAAATTACTTTTAAAATTCAAACCAGTGTCTTATCAAAAATCATATTACGTTGGATTTAAATTTTTTGAAGCACAAGGAAATTTTCAGTCTGCTGGGATGCTTGGTTTAGAAAGACGATGAATTCAGAGTTCTTGCCCATCACTGAATTCCTGTAACTGCCTTATCTGTCCGCAGTGTAGGCTTGTGGCCCAGTTTATGAGCATTGAATACATTTAGACTTTTTTTAATTGTGGAACCCCTATTTCTATTTTTAATCAAATTTATTGGGGTGACATTGGTTTATATGGTCATAACAGGTTTTAGGTGTACGTTTCAATAATACATAACACATTGGGTGCCCACCACCTAAAGTCAAATCATCTTTCGTTCATATATTTGGCCCTCTTTACCTTTTATTACTCCACTACCTCCTTCCCTCTGCTGACCACCATGCCATTGTCTGTCTGTGTCTATGAGTTTCTGTTTTATATCCAACATATGAGTGAAATCATATGGTTCTCAGCTTTTTTCTGACTGACTTATTTCACTTAAAATAATATTCTCAAGATCCATCCATGTTGTCATAAATGGCAGTATTTCATATTTTCTTTTTTTAATGTTTTATTGTATTTTTTCCATTAACATTTAGTCTCTTTATACTCTCTCCCCCATGTAATCACTTCTTTATCAAATGCCCTATCAAAGGACATTTTGTTGTCTCCATGTGTTGGCCACTATAAATAATGCTGCAATGAACATAGGGGTGCATACATCTTTAGAATAAAGTTTTCAAGTTTTCAGGTAGATACTCAGAAGAAGGACTTCTGGGTCATATGGGAACCTTGTTAATTTTTTGAGGAACCCTTATATTGTTTTCCACAGTGGCTGAACTGTTTTACATTTTGGCAAGGAGTGAACGAGGGTTCTTTTTCTCCACAACCTCTCCAACATTTGTTATTATTTGTCTTATTGATAATAGCCATTATAACAGGTGTGAGGTTGTATCTCATTATAGTTTTAATTTGCATAATACTAGTGAAGCAATTACGAGTATTAGCTATACTAGGGAATACTTCCCTAATAGCTAATGAAGTTGAACATCTTTTCATAAGTGTTGGTTGTTTGTATGTCTTCTTGGGAGAGGTGTCTGTTCAGGTCCTCTGCCCATTTTTTAACTGGATTATTTGCTTGGTGTTGAGTTGTATGAGTTCTTTATAAATTTTGGATATTAACCCCTTGTCGGAGTTGTTTGCAAATATCATCTCAGGTTTGGTTGATTGTATTTTTATTTTGTTGTCAATTTCTTTTGCTCTACAGAAGCTTTTAGTTTGACATAGTCCCATTCATTTATTTTTGCCTTTACTTCCCTTGCCTTTGGGGTTAAATTCATAAAATGTTCTCTGGAACCAAGGCCCATAAGTTTAGTACCTATGTTTTCTTCTGTGTTCAGATCTTATATTTAGGTCTTTGATCTATTTTGAATTAATTTTTGTGCAAGGGGATGAGGTATAATCTAGTTTCATTGTGGCTTTACAATTTTCCCAGCACCATTTATTGAAGAGGTTTTCTTTTCTCCATTGTGTGTTTTGATCCCTTTGTCAGAAATTATGTGCCCGTATGCCTATGATCTTATTTCTGGGCTCTCAATTCTGTTCCGTTGGTCAGTGTATCTGTTTTTCTGTCAATATCATGCTGTTTTGATTATTGTAGCTCTATAATATAATTTGAAGTCAGGCAGTGAAATATATCTGACTTTATTCCTTTTTTTCTCAGGATTGCTTTGACTATTCAGGGTCTTTTGTGGTTCCATATAAGTCTGATTTTTTTTCTCATGAACTTAGATGCACAATCTTCAGTAAAACATTAGCAAATTGAATCCATCATCATTATAAAACAATTTTAAATATAATATAAATGGAATTAGATACCATGACCAAGAGGATTTATTCCAGATATGTAGTCTGTTTCAATATTCTGCAGTCCACCATATCAAGCGCTCAATGAAGTTTAGATTTTTTTTCCTCTATGTTTTATGTTGTTCAAATACAGTTATCTGCATTTTTCCCCCACTACTCCCCCCAACCCCAGCCATTCCCACCTCCTTCCCTTGATATCACCTCCCCCTTGGTTTTCTCCAATGACAGTAACTAGAGGGGAGGTGGAAGGAATAGTGGGGGGTGGGAAGGGGAAGGGTTTTCAGGAACAAATATGATATTTTTGCTCTATTTCTTTAAAAATTGACATTGGGGTTTTGATGAGGATTGCATAAATCTGTATCTCAGGTCCACCACTCCGCTTTCCAACTGTGTAAGTTTAAATTACTTAGTTTCTCATAATCTCATGTATAAAATGTGGCTAATAATAATAGAACCTATCTCAAGAGTGGATGTGAGCATTAAATGAACAGATGTTAAGATAAGTGATTAAAAGATGATAGTCATGATTATTATATGTTATTCTCTAGCATATAATTACATAGCGACTGACATTGATCTCTGGAAACTTACCTGTGTTAGAACTTTAATTTACTGGTGTCCTTTTATAATTTTATGCATATTTCATAAACACATCACATTTTGTTATAGGTAGTTGGTCTTATTTTCACTGTGATTTGCTCAAAATAATACAATTTTTAAAATTAAATGTAAGACTTAACATTAAAGACAGCAATCTTTCACAACACCTCTCCAAAATCTCATGTCTGTCATATTAACTCCACATTTTAAATAGTATGTGTATACTAAAATGCGTTGATTTTTTTTTTTTTTTCATTTCAGAGGTAGTCTACTGGTTATCTTCTATGGAAGATGTGGATTTAGCTTTCTCAAGTGCAACACACACAGTATTTATATTTCTCCCAGCTTTTATAGTTATATCACAATATGGGGCTAAATTAACACTCAGTTTTTATATTATTTAAGTATTTAAATATCAGTCACAGTTTAGCTACTTAAGCAAGTTACCTCTTTTTCATCAAACAGATTTTTTCCACCCTGGAGTTTATAATGCCTTTTATTTTTTAATTTCTTAGTTTCTTGTGTTCTATGTCTAATTTTCTCCCTAAACTGTTCAGCAGTTTTCTATCCCCTTTCAGTATAGTCAGACATATGTGATTAAATGAACAGTTCCTTTATTTAGTTGAGTGATCCTCTTTGGAACCACCATCTCTTGGCTTCACTATGTAGTAGTTGCTCTCTGGACCAGCTCACACCTCTTATACTAGGACTTCCTGCACCATCATTCCAGAAATTCCCTTTTAGCTGTGTGGTATTGAATTCCTCTTTCCTAGATCTTATACATTTCTTTTCCTCAGTTTACTCTCCTATTCTGATGGAGAATGTCCCTCATGGGACATAATACTTTTAAGACTTTTATTCTGGATTCAGAATAGTTCAATAGTTTAACTAATAGTTTGGCTGGTTATAGATTATTTTTGTAGATTATTGTATTGGAAATTAACATCTCTCCAAATTGTCACTGTGTTATCGTTGCTTATAGTAGTGGTGTTGAGGATCTGATAATCATTTTGATTCTTGTTTGACACATGGTGAGCCCCTTCAATTTGGAGACATATGCCCTTCACTTCTGGAACATTTTTTTGTATTATTATTATTTTGATTACTTCCTTCTGTGTTCTCTATTTTCTAGAGAACTATCAGTTATCTGTTGGATAAAATACAAAATTGATCTTACAGCTTTTTATCATTTTCTTTTTTTTTTTAATTTTAAGTAACGGACATTCACTTTATTTTTTTTATTGTTGTTCAAATACAAATATCTTCATCCCCCCTGCCACCACTCTTCCCCACACCACCCATCCCCACCTCCCACCCTTGATCTAATCCCCCTTTGGCTTTATCCATGGGTCCTTTATACATGTTCCTTGATTACCCTTTCCCTTTGTTCCCCTGTTATCCTCCTCACCCCTCCCTCCTGGTTACTGTCAGTTTGTTCTTTATTTCAAGGTCTCTGGTTATAATTTGCATGCTTGTTTGTTTTGTTGATTAGGTTCCACTTATAGACAAGATCGTATAGTGTTCGTCTTTCTCCACCTGGCTTATTTCACTTAGCATAATGCTCTCCAGATCCATCCATCTTGTCACAAGTTATAAGAGCTCCTTCTTTCTTTCTGCTGCATAATATTACATTGTGTAAATATACCAGCCTTTTGATCCACTCATTTAGGTTGTTTCCAGAACTTGGCTATTGTAAATTGTGCTGCTATGAACACTGGAGTGCATAGATTCTTTTAAATTGGTGTTTCGGGATTCTTAGGGTATAATCCCAGCAGTGGAAAAAAAAATAAAGTACCTAGGAATAAACCTAACCAAGGAGGTAAAAGACCTGTATGCAGAAAACTACACAACACTGAAGAAATAAATTAAGGAAGACACAAACAAATGGAAGCATATGCCATGTTCATGGATTGGAAGAATTAACATAATCGAAATGTCCATACTACCCAAAGCAATTTATAGATTCAATGCAATCCTAATCTTATAGCTTTCTTAGTTTTCGTTTTTGGCTTTCCTCATCCTTTGTCCTTCTGATCTACATTTTTGAGAGAATTTCTAATGCATGCACACATGCATGCATACATACATACATGTATCATATGTGTATATATATTTTAATGTAACACCTCTTTTTTGTTCTTCTAGCATCATGTTCTTGTTTCACTGATGCAATTTCTGTTTTCTCTAGATGTTTTTTCTTGATCATTTAAAGTGTTGTTCTACTCTCTGCTTTATGTTTTTTTTCTAAGTTCATTATTTTATGGTTTATGTTAGTGTTTATTTGCCTAAACTTTTACTTTAGAGTATTTTCTCAAATGCCTATGATCTTTATCTGTCCATTTATATTTAAAAATCTATTAGAACTCCTATTTGCATTAGTAGGGAACAGCCAATTGTTTGATACTGCCCCCAGATAACTGTAGGTCTTACCTCTTGGGCATGTCAGCTTTTCAAAGAAAAATAAACCTACATCCAGTCTGGAGAAAAAAGTCTGGTTACTTGTGCTCTGGGATCTAATCTTGGGTGGTGAAGCCAACTAGTCCCCACTTTTAATATGAAATCTACTCCCAATCCTTGATGTGCTTTTTGTCTCCAATATGGAAACTTTCCAGTTCAACTTCCCAAATAATGACACTGATTACTCTTCATACAAGTTTTTAACCCCTCTCCTGCCTTTTTATGCAGTCAGTGCCTCTAATTTTTTAGTTGTTCTGGGATGCTACAGTCTAAATTAGCTTACATCTTGTTGACTTACCCCTTGACATGCACTTATGTCCCAGCTTCCCAGTAAAACTAAATCAATGACATTATTTGTGTGTGGTAAATAACATATAACATGAAATCTACCCTATTAACATATTCTAAAGTGTGCAGTACAGTATTGTTAACTGTAAACATAAATGTCGTTCAGCAGATCTCTATAATTTTTTCATCCCTTGTGACTTAGACTCTATATTCATTGAACAGCAACTACTATTTCCCTCTCCCTGGAGGTGCTGACAACCACCATTCTACTTTCTGCTGCTGTGAGTTTGGCTACCTTAGGTACCTCATGCAAGTGGAATCATGCAACATTTTTCCTTCTGTGAGTGGCTGATTTTGCTTATCATAATGTCCTTAAGGTTCATCCAGGTTGTAGAATATGACAAGATTTCCTTTTTTGTGATTGAATAATATCCCATTGTATGTATGTACCACATTTTCTTTATCCACTAATCTCTCAATGGTCATTTAGGTTGTGTCTACCCCTTGGCTATTGTGATTAACGTTGCAATGAACATAGCATGCAAATATTTCTTTAAGAACATAATTTTAATTCTTCTGTGTAAATACCCAGAAGTGGGTTGTTGGATTGTATGGTGGTTCTATTTTTAATTTTTTGAGAAAACTTTCTACTGTTTTCTCTAATGGCTGTTCCAATTTTTATCCCTACCAGAAGTGCACTGGTGTTCCCTTTTCTCCACATCCTTGACAACACTGGTTGTTATATGTTTAGGATTTCCATTCCATTTCATTAGTCTATGTATCTATCTTTATTCCTCTACCATATAGTTTTGATTACTGTAACTTTGTAGTAAGTTTTCAAATCAGGAAGTGTGCATTTTCCAGCTTTGTTCTTTTTCCTCAAAATTGTTCTGGAGCCCTTTATAGTTCCATATAAATTTTACAATTGTTTTTTCTATTTCCATAAAAAATGTACTTGGGTTTGTTTGTTTTTTTTTGAAATTGCATTAAATTGGTAGATTGCTTTGGGTAATATGATCATTTTAATAATATTAAGTCTTCCGATCAATAAACATGGGATGTCTTTCTATTAATTTGTGTATTATTTCATTTATTTCAACAATATTTTGTAGTTTTCAATGTACAAGACTCTCAACCCTTTGGTTAAATTTATTGCTAAATATTTTGCTTTCTGGTGCTATTATAAATGAGATTTTGTTATTTTTTTCAGATTGTTTGTTGTTGCTTGTGTATAGATACCCAACTGAGTTTTGTATGCTGATTTTGTATCCTCCAACTTCACTGAATTCATTTATTGGTTCTAATAAGTCAATTATAACAATTATTTACTTTCTATCTTCTGTTTTCTGTTCACATCATTCATCTGCTATAGCTCTAATCCCACTTTTTTTCTCCTATGAGTTGCATCTTTTTTATTCTCTTATTCATTTTAGTGAAATTTACAGAGAAAGCAGGGACAACATGTGTGTATAATTTATCATATTTAACCAGAAGTCAAAAATATGATGCATAATATTGTCAGTTACACATCTTCTGCACTTGACTGTGAACCTCATAAAGGTAGGTCTGCGACTATTTCATTATCTTTAGTGCCTAACACAGTGCCTTACACACAAGTGCTCAGTAAATTTTTTTGAATGGAATTATAGGTAGCTGGGTATATTTAGATCAATATCCTATCCCTGAGTGAATGGATAAAAGAATATTCTTTAACTTTATTGTATTTTTTTCCGATTACCATTTAGTCCCCTAAAAACCCCTCCCCCCAGCAATCACCACACTGTTGTCCATGTCCATGAGTGCCTTTTCCCTTTTGCCCAATCCCTCCACCCCTTAACCTCCCTCCCCTCTATACCTAGCTGCCATCTTGCTTCCCATCTATGAGTCTGTTCCCATTTTCCTTGTTAGTTCAGTTTGTTCATTAGATTCCACATATGAGTGAAATCATATAGTATTTGTCTTTCACTGCCTGACTTATTTCACTTAGCGTAATGTTCTCCAGGTCCATCCATACTGTTGCAAAGGGTAAAATTGTCCTCTTTTTTATGGCCAAGTAGTATTCCATTGTGTAAATATCCTATAGTCATCTTATCCACTCATCTACTGATGGACACTTGAGCTGCTTCTATATCTTGGTGATTATAAATAACACTGCAATGAACATAGGGGTGCTTATGTTCTTTAAAAATAATTGATTTTTAACTGGACTGCAAACTCCATGTAGAGGAAAACTATATATCAGCAATTTTCATCTGTAGGTGAAAATATACATAATAAACTCAGTAAATACTAGCCGATTGCCTGAGTCAAAACTCATTTAAAAGTTAGGAGCACCAATTTGAGGGGGGCAGTATAATCTCAGAATATACCCACTTTTTTACTTTAGATTTTTCTTTCTTTTTAAGTATTATATATCATTTTTCCACTTGATTTAACTTTAAAAGATATACATAAGAAGAACTGGTCTTTTCCTCAACAGAATATATAATGCATAATCCCTTAATTATTGTCTTAATTTTTTTCTGTTTTCCATGGAAATATCCATTGTTCAGTTAGTAAAATTTTTACTGCCTTTAGATGGCTCCAGTGGTGTATTGGCCAAAGGTCTCCCTTGAATATTACTGAAAACCAAGATGAGATTATGATGAGAAATCTGAGTATCTCAGATGGCTCCTCCCAAATTAAGTGCTACTGTGAGGATTTAAGCAGCATAATGCACTTTTTCTAATATTAAAGAATTAGTAGAGAAGACACATGGGTCATTCATGTCTGGCTGGTTGGTACAGATAGATGGTAAACTTATGGTATTTGATTAATGTTTTTTTCCCCACTTCACCAAAGTAAAATACTCTACATTCTTCTAGAATTTGTTTCTGCTCTTAGTTCTCTTCATTTTGTAATGAAATTTCTTTTTCTTTGTTTTTTCTTTTGATTTACTTTTATTTTTCCATGAAAGTTTAGTGGTTTTTTAAATTGGCATGACATTTGAGTACTCCATTCAAAGCCTAAAATGTTAAAAAAAATCCAAAGTGTTTTGGAGTGTGTCTGTGTGGCACCCACATGTAAATATCCTTACTTCCTTAGTAAAATTGCTGATTCTACTCTCAAAGTGTTGATTCGAACTGCTTTAAAAATACTTTTTTATATAGGTATTTTTAATTATACAAGTAATACATGGATGCATTTTTATTGCTAACAATCTAAATAAATGTAAAAGATTAAAAAAAAGTCATTGGCCCCCATCCATCTCACTCTTCTTCCCAAAAGAAAACACTAATCAATTTAGTGTGCAGCTTTCAGATATTTTTCTATATGTTTACATGGCTATATGTGTACATAAGAAAATAGGATTTTTTTAGTTTATTATGTATATTTTCACCTACAGATGAAAATTGCTAATACATAGTTTTCCTCTTCATGGAATTTGCAGCCCAATTAAGACTCAATTATTTTTAAAGAACATAAGCACCCCTATGTTCATTGCAATGTTATTTACAATCTCCAAAAAGAATCTTTTTTTAACCAAAATGGACCACATTGTATGTTATCTTGAAAGTTTCTTTTTTTATTTAGTAGTACAAAGAACTTGGCTTATAATACATATGTATTGGCATTTTTCTCATTAAATACTGCATAGCATTCAGAAAAGTATGTATACCATTTATTTATTTACCTATTGAAGGAAATTTAAGTTATTGCAAATGTTTCACTACATAAACAACATTGCATGCCTCTTTGTGTACATGTACAATTATTTCTGTAGAAGAGCACCATAAATGGAGTTGATGGGTCAAAGCTGTGTTTCATTCCTGGGCTGATAGGCCTCATCCCAAAATGATGTCACTTAGAAATTGGATGTGGGCCCTTTGTGTGGCAGAGACTTCTCCTCACCCTCACAGTCACTCAGAGGAAGTTCATTGTTGCCCTTACTAATTATGCCTGTCCCCATTTGATTTTATCCCATTTGGGGATGGACTCACCAACTGTTGGTATATTTGATATCCAATGTTTCTAGTATCAGTGGCCACCTGTATGGTAGACCAGCATACAGGATGTTGCATCTAGTACACCCTGGCATAGCATGTGATGGAACAGAATAATGAGTTATAAAAGTTATAGGATACCTATGCCTAACTATAATGGGACATACGTAATAATAAGGTGATTCTGTTCCACAATTCTTTGGTTAGAGAAATGCTCCAGCATCTTTTAGATCTAAAATGAATAGAAGATTCTTCATTTATTCCTCTTATTCCTCCCTTCAGAAAGTGATAATAAGGTATCCCTAAAGTGAGGTGTTTAACATCAAAATGAAGCCTGAATAATTAATTGCCATTCTCAATGTCCCTTTTAGCTTCCTAGCTGGTCAAATAGGTATATCAGCAATTAAAGTATAACCGGTGATAAACTCCCAAGTCAACAGCTTGGAGACCCTATGCCTGCTGCACAAATTATTTGTTCTGATTTGTTCTTCATTAACCTCACTGTATTATTCCTCTACCCACTGCACTTTAATCTGACCAGTAAACCTAGTAAGTGATATAAATACCACTTACAGCCAAATCTGATATTCTGCTATCTTCTCCCTCTTTTCCCTGGAGACTCCCTTTACATTCTTTTTAAAGATATTTTTGCTTAGTTGTGAAATGGCCCTGATAATGTTCACCATCAAAGCATGTGATGCCCCTTCTCAGTGATTTACCAATTATGTTGACTACCAATTCATTAGGCAGATTTTGAAGGCAACCTCTTTATCTTCCAAACTATGCAATGGAAACTTCTCCCATACCTGTGATTGCCCCAAGTTTCAGCCCTCCTGCAACTCTGTTCTTAACTGGACTCTCCTTCTGACCCCGATGAAGAGTGTAGTCCAGAAGGAATGCCAAGGAACTCTGAAGTGAGGTGCTCCTGTCCTCTTGGGGACAAATCTCAGTAAAAACAGGATCCCAAACTTGGGTGCTTTGTACAACTAGTCCCAACCCTTGCTGTAATACCTGTATCCCCGCAGTGATGCTGAGAGGTCTCAAGGACCTCTCACCCAGTTGTTGTACCAGTTCAGGATGATCAGTCTGGGCATGTAAGTACCCACATGTAATGTTTCTCTTTTTCTTAATTCATCTGCCCACTTAACATGGATGGAATGACTTTTCATCCCTTGTCAGATTTTTATCATATACTCATCTTCTCATTGGCTGTTCTCTGTTGGTTGCTGTGAATCCCTGTGCATGCTACCACTGTTAGTCAAGCAATAGTAGGTGGTGGGCAGCTTGTGCCACAAGTAGGATATTCAAGCACCTTTTCTGATGGAAATGAGGATGTCTCTGAACCCTCTGGACATATCCCTGACACTCTCACCTGACTCCCACACTCACTGCTCCTGTCTGTGGACAAAGGCTTCCCTCTGGGAATTATAGGCAAATTCTATATTACCCTATTTGACTATTCCTACTATGATGCTCTAGTATACCTCTTAACTATTGCCCTTGGACCCTTCCCTGTCCTTAAACATTGGGTTTCTCAGTTCCATGTACACAGTAAGAGCTCTCTCCTACCCAGCAATATTCTCTATTACTCTGATTCATATTTTGGGAATTTATCATGGTATCCTCAACCAAGGGGCCACTTTCTTATTGTCCAATACAGTTAAGTATTAAAAAATTCTATTATCCAGTAATATCTAAGGATTTGAAGGAAAGAGAAGAGCTGGAGCAATGGCTTTCAGTGTACTATTTGTGCCAATTCCTACGGAATTTTCAGTATGGAACATCCATTTCTTCCATTAGCTGTGCTTGTTTTTGACCCAGATATTATCATTAGCTCTTTTTTAAGGCTAGCTTATTCAAGGAAAGAAAGAGAGAAGCACCCCATTGTTGTTTCAAGTAGAGATAAGTTGACACCCAAATAATATCTCCTCATCATCTTATTTCTGTAGCTCAGGATAAAAATAAAATATGCAAAGGAGGCCTGGAGAAGAGCTACATTAATTAAAGGACAGGTGGTTTTTTTTCCCCCCTAAGAAGTGCCTAGTAACTGATGGACAAGCAAAAGAGACTCATTAGTGGAAATAGTTCCTTTGAAATGGCATACATGCTGAGAAAAAACATGTCATTACAGTTCTTATTTTTTAATGAATTAAGACCTTTGTCTTTTTCCTATTTATCATACAGGCTGAAGAGAATGAATCTGAGTGAGTATTATAGATAAGCTACTATGATTTGAAATTTATTCAGACCTCAGGTCACTTATTTCTTCCCTGTCCTCTGGGAGAAAAAAAAAGTATTGCTCATTGCCCTGACTAAAGAAGAGTTAGAATTGGGAACCTCTTTAGGGTGCTACACCTAAGTGTGACAGCTTAGACCCCAATAGCCCAGTTAACTAGTCAACCACTTGCCAAGAATGCCTTCTATGGGTCCTGCCCCACTGAGCAACTGAACAGGAACCTGTTCCCTTCCCTCAAGGTGCTACGCTCAAACAAAAAAGAAAAAGATGCTTTGACAGATGGATGGATGAATGCATGAATGAATGGATGGATGAATAGATACAAATGCATGTGGGAAGCAGCCAATCAATGTCTCTCTCTCTCTCTCTCTCTCTCTCTCTCTCTAACATCAATGAACATATCCTTATGTGAAGATTAAAGAAGAAAAAAAGAATTATAAACAAATTTTCCATCCTCCAGATCAAAGAGTTAGGCTATAGTCTACATCATCCAGACCCTAATGCATCACAGACACACCTGTGAATCAACAATATGGTCTCAGAGGACACTTGAAAAAAATCTTACTACCACAATTCACAGGAACTCCTGACAATGTAGCCATATGACAGTAACTATAGATTTATCTTTAGCCTTTTCCATTAAATTGTATTTTCATGAATTTTAGTTAATAGAAAATATAAACTATAAAGCCTGAAAATATGCATAAATGTAAGACATAGATGGCCAAGGCTTTCCTCTAAATAATTCCATAACAATGAAAAAAATCTCACCATCACTACTGACTTGTTTCTGCCTTCACAGTGAACAAGCTTTGCATAACAAGGGTACCACTTTTCCTGGCGCCCCATTGCCAAAAATTACCAATAAAAGAATTACCTTACTACCTAGCCTGGTGCATGTGGCTATTTGAAAATTATCTGAAATAAAGTAAGCCAGAATCAGTATAATAGTGTGTAACAAAATCCAGATGTCTCTTGACTAGAAGGTTAATCAAATGCTAATGTTAAATGAATGATTTTCAAAGGCAGAAGGAAGAATATTTAAAGATAAATAAGGAAATTAGGTGCATCCTCCATGCAACCGGAGGAGCAAGTTCTCTGCACAAATTGATTTTTTAAAGGAAATTAACCTTTTCTTTAACACCTAGAATGTGTCAGATGCTTTATAAGAAATATACTAAATACCTTCCCAGGAGCTTAAGCTTCACGTAAAAAGCAAAACTGCTAAAATGCATTTGGAGAAAGAAAAATGTAGCAATTACTGCAATCCTTTGAGTATTACCCTTCAGCCATATTTTATGAGACGTTTTATATAAATCCTGATTTTGTCAGGAATTCAATAAGATTGTGCAATGTTTTGAAGCCCACTTGCTTTGATTCATGAATTGCAAATGGTCCAGGCTCCTGAGAAAACTAAAAATGGAACTGCATTTTGACCTAGCAATTCCACTGCTGGGATTATACCCTAAGAATCCTGAAACACCAATTCAAAAGAACCTATGCACCCCAATGTTCATAGCAGCACAATTTACAATAGTCAAGCACTGGAAACAGCCTAAGTGCCCATCAGTAAATGAGTAGATCAAAAAACTGTGGTACATTTACACAATGGAATACTACACAGCAGAAAGAAAGAAGGAGCTCCTACCCTTCACAACAGCATGAATGGAAGTGGAGAGTATTATGCTAAGTGAAATAAGCCAGGCAGTGAAAGACAAATACCATATGATCTCACCTATAAGTAGAACCTAATCAACAAAACAAACAAGCAAGCAAAATATAACCAGAGACATTGAAATAAAGAAAAAACTAACAGTAACCAGAGGGGATGGGGGAGAGGTTATGGGGGGAAGGGTCACCAAGGAACATGTATAAAGGATCCATGAACAAAGCCAAAGGGAGGTAACATTGAGGATGGGAGGTGGGGATGTGTGGGGCGGGGAGGAGTTGTGGGGGGGAAATGGAGACAACTGTACTTGAACAACAATTTTAAAAATATATTTTTAAAAAAGAATATAAAAAAAAAATGGTCCGGGCTCACTTCCCAACACCCTCAGCCTTTGTTTCCACCCTGATGTAAGGGGTCATGTTGATAGTCTATATAGTTCAAAGTTCTCCAGAAAAATGGAACCTACAGGATAAATATAAACAGAAAATTATTTTAAGGAATGGGCTTATGTGACTGTGGGGACTTGCAAGTCCAAATCTACAGGGCAGGCCAGCAGCTTGGAAACTCCAAAAAGAGTTAATGTATAGTCTTGAGTCTGAAGGCAGTTTGAGCAGAATTCCCTCTTCCTCAGGGACCTCAGTCTTTGCTTGTAAGGCCTTCAACTGATTAGATGATGCCCCCAGACACTAAGGAGAGTAATCTACTTTACTCAGTCTACTGATTTAAATGTTACTCATATCTTAAAAAATAAAAACAGTTCAGACACACCTAAACTGTTGACACATAAAATTAACCATCCCACAGTCTATGGGCAAGGCAAACATATCAAATGGTAATTGACATATGGGGGTTAGAAAGGGCTTCTCTCAAGAAGGCAATGAGTTTCCAAAAGTAAGGCAGAGTAAGCCACAGCAACAAAAACTTTAAATACTCTTCCATGAGGATGTGGAGGCATTTCAAGGATCTTCATGTTCAGAATGTTTTTAATATAAAGGGAATGTGTATGTGTTGAAGTGGAGAGGGGTCAGGAAGGTGATACAAATAACCTGAAAAAGTAAAAAGACCAAGAAGGGGAGGGTTTATTCCATCCTTTCCAGTGTGATTGGCTCCTCATGCAATTTTATAACTAGTGGCTTGAGCATCCACATACCTTACCAGAAGGAGGTCCTCAGTTCTGCAAGAACTTGGAAGCTTCAGAAGCAGCAGTCCCATGAGCAGCCATAGATGGCACTGTGCCATCTTAGTCAGGCCCCAAGCCCACAGCTCCTTTTAGTTAAAATTCCCTAGACTCCCAGACTCCCAGTGTTTCCCAAGTCACCCTAGTAGGAGGCCTAAGGAAGCCTAGGGAGGCCTGGGGAAGCTCGGGGAGTGGTGGGGCTGGGGAACTTCTCTGAGCCCCTGCACCTTGTGTAGGAACTGGCTTTAAGTCCAGCCTGCCTTTATCCTCAAGGTGGCTTTAACACAGGAGCCTTGTTGCCTTGACCTATTACACTTACCCTTGATGTATCCACACTAGTCTATCATGAAAGAACAATCTGATCTGGAATTTGGGGTTCAGAGGGATTTTCTTTCCCTCCCAGAATGCCCTGCCTTCCTTATGTAAAATGATCTCACTCTCACCAGTGTGCCAGCTGTGCCCTTTCCCCGTCCCACCTTAAATCTAGCTGGCCAAACAATAACCTTCAAGAGGCCTTTATACAAACAGACAGCTCTACTCTTAGTGATAGGGGAACTCCAGAGTTAAAGATTTTAGCTGCAGTTATGGTTGATAGGTTTAACTGATTAATGGATGTGGAAAGCTTTATTCCAGAAACTAGAGTATATCACCTACTGAGATTGTGAGATTGACAAGCAATTCAGCCTTCCAGGAGATTGACAAGCAATTCAACCTTCGTTCCCCAGGGCTCTGCAAGCAGTGGAGATGGTATCTGAGCCATTGTGTTCCAGGGAGGGGACTCTATGATGCAGATAAAGAATTGTTAGTCAGCGGACAAAGAAATACTAGGAAAATCACCTCTGAACTGCAACACGATGCCTGGTGTTTTGGGCTGAACTGTGTCCTCCCAAAATTCCTATGTTGAAGTCCTGTGCCCTAGTAACTTAGAAAGTAACTGTGTTTAGAAACAGTGTCTTTAAAGAGGTAATCAAGTTAAAATGAGGTCATTACAGTGGACTCTAATCCAATCTGACTGGTGTACTCAAAGAAGAGGAGAGATTAAGATGCTGACACACAGTGGAAGGTCCTTGTGAAGACACAGGGAGAAGATAGCCATCTACACACCAGGGAAAGGGGCCTCAGAAAAAACAGCCTTGCCAGCACTGTGCTCTCAGACTTCTACCTTCCAGAACTGTGAGGAAATAAATTTCTGTTGTTTAAGCCATCCAGTCTGTGGTACTGTGTTACAGCAGCCCTATCAAACTAATGCACCTGGCCTCAGTCTAAATTGAATTGTAGTTAGCTATTCTAAGACTGCACAAAACTACCCTAAAAGGCTATAGTAAAAGAAAAGCTGGGTTGTTGAACTGTGCTATCGGATCACAGATGAGAAAAAGGATAACAGATGTTTCTACAGACTATCTTGTTCCTGGAAGGAGATTCACTTCACTCAGCAGGAGTATCAACAGAGTTCCAGATTATGGTGAATAAATAAGTGATAAAATCACTTATTATTTTGTATATACATTTATGCTGTGATATTGCTCTCAACTTTACCTGAACTCTTAGGTCTGTGAGATTAATCAATATCTAGGTTGAAGAGCAAAATTGGTTATGGAGATGGTCTTTTAGAATGTATTTTTGAAGTCTAGATTTATATACCTAAACAAGCATACAAAAATAATGCAGGAGGTAACTGCTGCATATTATAGGGTGAGAATGAAGCTTCTGTCTTAAAAACTAACACACCATGCCCTGGCTGGTGTGGCTCAGTGGATTGAGTGCCCACCTGCGAACCAAAGGATTGCCAGTTGGATTCCCGGTCAGGGCACATGCCTGGGTTGCGCGCGAGACGCCCAGTAGGGGGCGCGTGAGAGGCAACCACACATTGATGTTTCTCTCCCTCTCTTTCTCCCTCCCTTCCCCTCTCTCTAAAAATTAAAAAAAAAAAATCTTTAAAAAAAAACTAACACATCATGTAACACATGTTCCACTGTGGTATCAATGTACATAGATGGGGAGGCTGTACACATGTGGTGACAGGTATATGGGAATCCTCTCTATGTTCCATTTAGTTTGCTGTGAACATGAAACTACTCTAAAAAATAAAGTTTATTATCTCAAAAAAGAACTAAAATTAGCTAACAATTAAAAAACACTTTATTTAAAAAACCTAACATCAATTTCTTTATACATATAGACATAGACAAATTTGTATAGGTACTATATAGAGAGATATATCTATATGTATAGATGGATAAATATATGTATAGATATAGTTATCTATATCCATAAGTCAATATATATGAAGGGGGACCCGGAAAAACCAAAATTACCTTCTGGACAGTGGGCCCCTTATAGCACAGGCTCCCCCTGCTAGGTGAGTGTTCTAGTAACCCATCTGTATCAGTGTACCAGCTGGTATTGTTGTGAGAGGCTGTGTTTGGCTTCAGTGAATTTTTCTGAGGACTCATTCAGTGTGTTTGCCCATTTTATGTGGGCAATTTATGAGTGTACCTGCCCACACTGCACTGAGTGTTCAGCAATTTTTGAACAAAGAACAGCGTAACCCCAAAGCCCCACCCTCCCTATCTCACCCAGAGCACCTTTTTTGTTGCTGTTGTTTCCCCAGATGAAAAAAGTCCTCAAAGGGAAACGTTTTGCCAATGCAGAAGAGATGAAACAAAAAACAGCAGAAACACTAAAAGGCATCAAAATCGACACATTCAAAACTGCTTTGAGCAGAGGGAAAAATGTCTTGGTAGGTGGATTGTATCAAATTGAGATTACTCTGAGGCAACTGAAGTTTAAACATGAAAGAATAAATACACAACTTTTTATAAATAAATTCTGTTTTGGGGGGTCCCCCCTCATATTTTTAGAGTATAACTTTTGTCTTAGTTAGCTCAGGCTGCTACAACAAAATACCATAGACTGGGTGGCTTAAATAACAGATATTTATTTCTCACAGTTCTGGAGGCTGGGAAGTCCAAAATCAGTTCCTGTAAACAGCTGTCCTTCCAGTGGCAGCCACCTTGGTGTTGTGTCCTTACACAGCCGGGAGGGAGAGAGAACTCTGGTTTCTCTTCCTCTTCTTAAAGAACACTAATCCCCTCATAATGGCCCCACCCTCATGACCTTATCAAACCCTAATCACCTTCCCCAAGATGCCATCACATTGGGGGTTAGAGCTTTAATATATAAATTTTGAAGGTATGCAAACATTCAGTCCACACAACTTTAAAAATGAAGACTACCCACAGCCAAAGCTAATCATCACTTAACATTTTTGTTTGTATCTTTTTAGTGTCTCTATTTTTCTACTTTATTTTACAAAACCAGCATCCTGAGATAGAATCAATGTCTGTTATACTTTCTTCTATAACATTGTTTTTTGAAAGCTGCTTTGTTTTCCATTATTTCCATCATTTAACAATTTCTCTATTTGGAACAATGATCATTTCTAACATTTTTTATAACATATGAGCTTTAGAAACACTATTGTGAACAAATTCTTTTTTTTTTTAAGATTTTTTTAATTTTTTTTAAGATTTTATTTATTTTTAGAGAGGGGAAGGGAGGGAGAAAGAGAAGGAGAGAAACAGCAATGTATGGTTACCTCTCACATGGCCCTCACTGGGGACCTGGCCCACAACCCAGGCATGTGCCCTGACTGGGAATCGAACCAGGACCCTTCGGTTCCCAGCCCACGCTCAATCCACTGAGCTACACCAGCCAGGGCAACAAATTCTTGTATATACTTTTTAATGCACTTCTAATTATTTTCAAAAGATACATTCCTAGAAGTAGAATTATGTGTTAATCAGTGTACCAATTTTTTAGGTTTTTTAGCACATTTCTGTAAACAGGATATTTTTATAACTTTTCATCTTCTTCAGTTTGGGAAGCCAAAGATGGTATCTTATTTTAGTTTAATTTGCACATATTTGATTTTTAGTGAAAGTGAATTTCCTCGCGGATTTACATTTCTCCAGTGGGAAGGCAGTGATCTGTAGTGTGTCGTTTGCAGCAGTATCTGCAGAACAGAGCGTTGCCTAGCACACAGTAGGTCTTCAATCAGTGACAAAATAAAAGATTTGCCTTTTGATGTTTTTCCATCTTCAGGGGGAGTGTGCACATGTTACTTAAGGATCTGTAGGATCCCATTTTATTCTAAGAACATTAGTCTTTTTTCTATTATTCCTATGGTAAATGGTATACCCCTTTTATCATTTAAAATTTCTAATAATCATATTCACCACCACCATTTATCACCATGTGCTTAACCTGGGGTATATACTCTACATATTTTATTTAATTCTCACCACCCAAGGAGATGGATATTTTTACTCAGGTCTCTAATAAGGAAATTACGACTCCCAGACATTAAGTAATGCCCTGGTTGCACAATCAAAAGAGGGCACCCATTTATGTCTGTAATTCCATAGGCCTTCACCTTTGATGCTACATTGCCTTCTTTTTCATTACACTTACGTGAGTTTTTTAAAGTAGGTTGTATATTCACATGGATCAAAAATAATATATATAAATATAGCCCCGGCTGGTGTAGCTCAGTGGATTGAGCGTGGGCTGGGAACCAGACGGTCCCGGTTCAATTACCGGTCAGGGCACATGCCTGAGTTGCGGGCCAGGTCCCCTGTGAGGGCCATGTGAGAGGCAACCATACATTGCTGTTTCTCTCCCTCTCTGTCTCCCTCCCTTCCCCTCTCTCTAAAAATAAATAAATAAATAAAATCTTTAAAAAAAAACAATAATATATATAAGTATAAATTGTTTAAAAGTCTCCTTCCCACTCCTTCCCCCATTTGCCCATTTTCGCTCCTACCTACTCTAAATAGCCACTATTATTAATTTTTGTATAATCTCCCTGAATTTCTTAATGCATTTACAAAATATAATATATATCCTTACCCCTCCCCCTTTTACACACATGGTAGTATATGAAAAACACCATTATGCATTTTCTTTTTGGCACTGTCTACATTAGTACATTAGTACATGAATGGCTGTTCCTTTTTACAGATGATGGTATTTCATTGTATGAATGAATCATATTTTTTCTAACCATTTTTTTATAAATGGACAGCTGGATTGCTCCTAATCTTATGCTGCAACACACATTGTTACACATATTGCTTTCCACATGGGCAGATTCATCTTTAAGATAAATTCCCAGAAATTGAATGGCTAGGTCAAAGGGTGTATACGTATGTAATTCTGAAGACATGACCACAGGGTCCTCCGTAGCAGTTGTGACACTCATATTTATGGTGTTTTGATTTTATCTGTTGGAAATTGTGTTCGGCTGCTAGTACTAGAGACCCAATCACAGCAGGATAGATATATAAGGATTTATTTCCTCACATAAATGAAACCTGGAGACAAGTAGCGTAGGGTTGGTCAGTCAGCTCCACAAAGTCAGAACGTCTCCAGACTCCTTTTTTTTCTTGGCTCTGTCATCATGCACATAGACTTCCAAAATAGCTGCTGCAGCTCCACTGTCATGTGCATCCCAGACCATAAGAAAAGTCCAGAGATAAAAAGTGACTTCCACAGTAGTCCAAAAAGATCATTGTCTAAACTTATTGACAAGGAATGCTAGGAAGTATAATATTTTGGCCAAGCACATGGCTCTCCTCAACAATATATGAGTTCCGTTATGAGGTGGAATGGAGAGTGCAGGTAATGAGTAGACAAGCAACAATTGTGTCATGCATCTAGGTCTTTTTTTCAAAGATTCCCCATTCTAAAATCAAATAAATATTTACCTGCACTTCCTTTTACTCTTTTGTGACCTCAATTTTAATGCTATCTTTAACTTATTTTAATTTATCTTTAACTTATTTTAGTACATAGCACTTTTTTCTTTAATTATTTTTCTTTTTTAAGAAAGAAACAAAAAATTTTAGAAAGATTTTCCCCACTCAGCCTTTAAAAAGAGAATAAGAAAAATACTTTTATGTTTTTCCACAAGATAACAATCAGAAAAAGCATTTGACAAATTGATTAAAAATAAACTTTTACATGGTTAATCTATTTGGAAATTATTTTTTGTAAAGATCTCTTTTTCAGTTAGCTAATGGACTCACTACCACTTAATTTATCTCGCCCTAATAATTTGAATTTATAATACACAAAAGTTTTTTAATCATTATTTGTATTGAGCTTCCATTAATCTTATATATTACTGGGAAGGGGTGAAATTAAAATCTTTCAAATATTGAATCTTTCCCTTTAAGATGATGATATGTCTCTGAACTTATTTGCATCTTCTCATAGGTCCTTCAGTAATATTTCATAGTTTTCTTTATTTAGGTCTTGCATATTGCCTGTAGCTTTGTTCTCTGGGCTTTTATGTTTGGGTTATTACTATAAATATATTTTAATTACATTTCCTAAAAGACTGTTGCTAGTGCATAGGAACACTGAAATTCTTAAGTGTTGATTTTATCCAGCTTTCTGAATCATATTAATTATGATTCTCTTGAATTTTCTCAGAAGAAACTCAGATGAAGTATAAATAATAATCACTTGACATGTCATTTATAATATTAATATCTCATATATTTTTCTTGACATTGTTTCAGTTATAATTTCCAAAGACATGAGTAATACTGTTAGCTTGGACATCCTTGTGTTGTCCACGATTTTAGTAAGACTATCTCTTTTTTTTGTCTTTTGTTTAGTAACAAAAACCCCTTATAATGTTTCAAAATATTTGTATGTTTCTAATTTATAAACAGTATATACCAGAAATAGACACTTTATCAAATATATTTGAAATATGATTATATTATTTTCTTTTTAACAATCAGTTTAAAAAGTATATTATTTTGATAGATTCTGAATATTAAAAAATCCTCAAATTACAAGATTAAGTTTTACTTCTCATAAAATATTGTCCTTTGTTATACTCTGGATTCAATTTTTGGTATTTTATTTATAATTTTTTTAATGATATAGTATTTTAGGCTTTGGCTTTTTTTTTTTTACTTTATTGTTGCTCAATTACAGTTGTCTGCATCCTCTCCCCTCCCCTCCCCCACCACCTCCAAACTCACCTCCCTCCCCTTTTTCAACCCTCCCCCGTTGTTCTGCCCATGTGTCCTCTATAGTGGTTCCTGAAAACCCTTCTCCCCATTGCCCCCTCCCCGCTCCCCTCTGGCTATTGTTAGATTGTTCTTAATTTCAATGTCTCTGGTTATATTTTTCTTGCTTTTTTATTCTGCTGATTATGTTCCAGTTATAGGTGAGATCACATGGTATTTGTCCCTCACAACCTGTCTTATTTCATTTAGCATAATGCTCTCCAGTTCCATCCCTGCTGTTGCAAAGGGTAAAGCTCCTTCCTTTTCTCTGCTGCATAGAATTCCATTGTGTAAATGTACCATAGTTCTTTGATCCACTCATTTGCTGATGGGCACTTAGGTTGCTTCTAGCACTTGGCTATTGTAAATTGTGCTGCTATGAACATTGGAGTGCATAGGTTCTTTTCGACTGGTGTTTCAGGGCTCTTAGGGTATAATCCAAGCAGTGGAATTGCTGAGTCAAAAGGCAGTTCATTTTTAGATTTTTGAGGAAATTCCACACTGTGTTCCACAATGGCTGCACCAGTCTGCATTCCCACCAACAGTGCACTAGGTTTCCCTTTTCTCCACATCCCCTCCAACAGTTATCTATTGCTTTGTTGATGATGGCCATTCTGACTGGTGTGAGGTGGTATCTCATTGTGGTTTTAATTTGCATCTCTCTGATGGCTAGTGATGCTGAGCATCCTTTTATACATCTCTGGGCCCTCTGTATGTCCTCCTTGGAGAATTGTCTATTGAAGTCCTTTGCCCATTTTTTAATTGGGTTTTTTGTCTTCCTGGAGTGGAGTCATATGAGTTCTTTATACATTTTGGAGATCAAACCCTTGTCTGAGGTACCATTGGCAAATACGTTTTCCCATACTGTTGGTTCTCTTTTTATTTTAATACTGTTTTCTTTAGCCCCGCAGAAGCTTTTTATTTTGATGAGGTCCCATTTGTTTATTCTTTCTTTTATGTCCCTAGCTCTAGGGGACATATCAGTGAAGATGTTGCTGCGTGGAATGTCTGAGATTTTCCTTCCCATGTTTTCCTCTAGGACTTTTATGGTGTCACAACTTATATTTAAGTCTTTTATCCACCTTGAATTATTTTTGTGTATGGTGTAAGTTGGTGCTCTAGTTTCATTTTTTTGCATGTAGCTGTCCAGCTCTCACAACACCATTTATTGAAGAGGCTATTTTTACTCCATTTTATGCTGCTGCTCCCTTTGTTGAAGATTAATTGGCCATAGAGACTTGGGTTTATTTCTGGGCTCTCTATTCTGTTCCATTGGTCTATCTGTCTGTTTTTATGCCAGTACCAAGCTGTTTTGATTACAATGGCTTTGTAATACAGTTTGATATCAGATATTGTGATCCCTCCTACTTTGCTCTTCTTTCTCAAAATTGCAGCAGATATTCGGGGTTGTTTATGGTTCTATGTAAATTCTTGAAATGTTTGTTCTATATCTGTGAAATATGCCATTGGCACTTTAATAAGGATTGCATGGAATCTATAAATTGCTTTGGGGAGTATGGACATTTTGATGATGTTGATTCTTCTGATTCATGAGCACAGTATACGTTTCCATTTGTTTGTGTCTTCCATGATTTTTCTTCAGTGTTGTGTAGTTTTCTGAGTACAGGTCTTTTACCTCCTTGGTGAGGTTGATCCTAAGTATTTTATTTTTCTTGTTGCTATACCAAATGAGATTCTTTTCCTGATTTCTGCTTCTGATGTTTCATTGTTGGTATACAAAAATACCTTTGATTTCTGGATATTGACTTTGTATCCCTCTGTTTGCCAAATTCATTTATTTTTTTTAATATTTTATTTATTTGTTTTCAAAGAGAGGGGAAGAGAAGGAGGAAGAGAGGGAGAGAAACATCAATGTGTGGTTGCCTCTCACATGGCCCCCACTGGGGACCTGGCCCGCAACCCAGGCATGTGCCCTGACTGGGAATTGAACTGGCGACCCTTTGGTTCACAGCCCATGCTCAATCCACTGATCCACACCAGCCAGGCCACCAAATTCATTTATTAGGTCAAGTAGCTTTTCGGTGGAGTCTATAGGATTTTCTATGTACACTATCATGTCATCTGCAAACAATGACAGTTTTGTTTCCTCCTTTCCAATTTGGATGCCTTTTATTTCCTCTTCCTGTCTTATTGCTGTAGCTAAAACTGCCAATACTATATAGAATAGAAGTGGTGATAGTGGACAACCTGTCTTGTTCCTGATCTTAGTGGGAAAGATTTTAGCTTTGCCCATTGAGTATGAGTATGTAGGTCTCTCATATATGGCCTTTGTTATGTTGAGGATTTCTCCCTCTATTCCCACTTTGCTGAGTATTTTTATCATAAATGGGTGCTGTACCTTATCAAATGCTTTTTCCACATCTATTGATATGATCATGTGAATTTTGTCTTTCTTTTTTTTATGTGATGTATAACTTTTATTGATTTTCGAATATTGTACCATCCTTACATCCCTGGGATGAATCCCACTTGGTCATGGTGTATGATCTTTTTAATATATTGGTGGATGCAGTCTGTCAATATTTTGTTGAGGATTTTAGCATCTATGTTCATCAGTGATATTGTCCTCAAGTTTTCTTTCTTTGTTGTGTCTTTGGTTTTGGGATTAGGATGATGCTGCCTTCATAAAAAGAGTTTGGGAGTCTTCCACCATTTTGGATTTTTTGGAATAGTCCGTGAAGAATAGGGGTTAGCTTTTCCTTAAATGCTTTGTAGAATTCTCCTGTTAAACTCTCTGATCCAGGGCTTCTGTGTGTTGGGAGTTTTTTGATTACTGCTTCAATTTCATCTGCTGTCATTGGTCAGTTCAGGCTTTCTGCTTCTTCTTCATTGAGTTTTGGAAGATTCTATTTTTCTAGAAATTTGTCCATTTTACCTAGGATTTCAAATTTCTTGGCATACATTTCTTCAGAGTAGTTTCTTACAATCCTTTGTATTTCTGTGGTATCAGTTGAAATCTCTCTTCTTTCATTTCTGATTGTGTTTATTTGGGTCCTCTCTCTTATTTTCTTGATGAGCCTGCTTAGAGGCTTGTCAATTTTGTTTATCTTTTCAAAGAACCAGCTCCTGGATTCATTGATCTTTATAATTGTGCTTTTAGTCACTATGTCATTTAATTCTGCTCTGATCTTGGTTATTTCCTTCCTTCTACTTGCTCTGGGCTGTCTTTGTTATTGTTCCTCGAGTTCTTGTAGGCGTAGGGTTAGGTTTTTTTGTTTGAAATGTTTCTGTCTTTTTTAGGTAGACCTGTATTGCTATGAACTTCCCTCTCAGGACTGCCTTCGCTGTGTCCCATAAATTTTGGGTTGTTGTGAGTTCATTTTCATTTGTTTCGAGAAACTTTTTGATTTCTTCCCTAATCTCATTCCTGACCCATTCATTGTTTAATAGCATGCGATTCAATCTCCATGATTTTGAGTGTTTGGGGTTTTTTTCCTTTAGGTTGGTTTCTAATTTCAGTCCCTTGTGGTCAGAGGAAATACTTGATATGCTTTCAATTTTCTTGAATTTTTTGAAGTTTGTTTTGTGTTCTATCAGATGGTCTATCTTTGAAAATGTTCCATGTGCCTTTGAAAAGAATTGTATTTAGCTTCTTTGGGGTGAAAGTCTCTATATATATAGTTAGGTCCATTTCATCTAGAGTATTGTTCAGTGCCACAATATCTTTGTTGATATTTTGTTTGGAAGATCTGTCCATTTTTGACAGTGGGGTGTTGAAGTCCCCTACTATAATTGTGTTGCTATCCATATCTTTCTTGAAGTCCTCCAAGATTTTCTTTATGTATTTGGGTGCTCCTATGTTGGGTGCATATATATTTACAATGTTTATGTCTTCCTGCTGGATTCATCCCTTGAGTATTATGAAATGTGCTTCTGGGTCTCTCTTTATGGCCCTTTTTTAAAGTGTATTTTGTCTGGTATGAGTATTGCTACCCCAGCTTTTTTTTTCTTTCCATTTGCTTAGAAAATTTGTTTCCAGCCCTTCACTTTCAGTCTGTGTAGGTCTTTTGTCCTGAGGTGGGTCTCTTGTAGGAAGCATATGTGTGGGTCATGCTTTCTTATCCATTCAGCTACTCTATGTCTTTTGATGGGAGCATTTAATCCATTTACATTTAAGGTTATTACTGATAGGTACTTATTCTTTGCCATTTTTTTGTACTTGTGTTCCTCTCTCTCTCTTTTCCTTCCTTTCCTTAAATCAGTCCCTTTAGCATCTCTTGCAGAGCTGGTTTGGTGGAGGTGTATTCTTTTGGACTTCTTTTGTCTGGGAAGCTTCTTATTTGGCCTTCTATCTTGATTGAGAACCTTGCTGGGTACTGTACCCTTGGTTGCAGGCCTCTGGTTCTCATTACTTGGAATATTTCTTGCCATTCTCTTCGGGCTTGGAGCATTTCCACTGAGAAGTCAG
This sequence comes from Micronycteris hirsuta, assembly GCA_004026765.1. Classification (NCBI taxonomy): domain Eukaryota; kingdom Metazoa; phylum Chordata; class Mammalia; order Chiroptera; family Phyllostomidae; genus Micronycteris; species Micronycteris hirsuta. The sequence goes on along the minus strand of PVJI01006479.1, from coordinate 249 downwards.
TTGCTGACCTTATCGGGGCTCCCTTGTATGTTACTTCCTGTTTCTCCCTTACTGCCTTGAAGATTCTCTCTTTGTCTTGGAATTTTGCCATTTTAATTGTGATATGTCTTGAGGTGGACCTCTTTGGGTTCCTTTTATTGGGACTCTCTGTGTTTCCTGGATTTGTGTGACTTTTTCTCTCATCAGATTGGGGAAGTTTTCCATCATTACTTTTTCAACCAGGTTTTCTATCTCTTGCTCTTCTTCTCC
>PVJI01006478.1:0-86230 GCA_004026765.1 Micronycteris hirsuta | reverse complement strand
CCGTCTGGGAAGATATCAGTTTTGCTTTTCTTCTTTCCTGAGGTGCACTCTTCACTGTTGTCCAGTCACCAGCCCAGTTCCTGAGTGTGCTTCTGGGCCCAAGCTGTCTTGATGTGCACCTGATAGTGGCAAATCTCCCACTGCCTATTTTTTCTCCGCTGGTCTAACTAATAGGTTCTCTCCATGCCCTTTCTGGATAGTTTGTCCCCCGCTCTGAGTCAAGAATTTGTGTGGTCTGTATCTCCAGGCTGCCTCTCCCCTCGACAGGGTGCTTCTGCCCTATTCCCACAAAGCTGCTTGGTCTTGCCAGGCTGCGCCCTCCTGCGTGCGCCTGTGTGCGCCTGGTCTGACTGGCTAGGGCTTTGTCCCCAGCTATAGGTGTTAGCTCTGCGCTCCTGTGAATTCTTTAATCTTTGCCCCTGGGCTGTGTGCCAGCGAGCCGTGGCCGAAAGGCCTGGTCGTGCGCTCTCTCTGGTATTTTTGAGCTGTGCGCCCGTGTTCGCTCACTTCTTTGTCCCTGGATTATGCGCCCAAGAGGCCCAGTTGTGCACTGTCCCCAGTATTTTTGAACTGTGTACGAATGGTCCGCGGGTCCCAGTTTCCCTTGTTCGGTGTCCCAGGCCGCACTCGGCCAGAGATTCGCTGACTGCAAGCTGTTTCCGATACTTCTGGTATGGACTGGGAAAGGCCTCGGACCCCGGATACAAACAGGCTCCAATTCCCCGTGGTGGAAGCGCCAGCCTCCTCAGGCCAAGGGCCGACCTTGCTCTCCCTCCGTGATACAGGCCGAGTTCCCTGGGCCTCCGATCCCGGTGGCCTACCACTCCTGGTAGCACACCGATCCCGGATCCTGCACCGATCCCGGGTCGCGCACCCGACCTCGTGACTGTTGAGAGTGGGGCCTCTCCAAATAGCCACATAGCGCCACTGTTTTTCCTCTCTGTAAAAATTCTACCTATTTACGCTCTCCAGACAAAACAAGCATCTGACTACTCTCAAATCCTAATCTGGCTCCCTCCCCAAGAATCTTGTGTCCGATCCGGGCGGCTGCCGGGTCTGGGACCGAAGCCCCACCCCGCTCCCCGGGGTTTGTCCCGATGGGGACCCTTCCTTCCGATGCTCTCTGCTTACCGTATGAATGTTCAAATTCCCCTGTAATCTTGGGCATCAATCATCATATGTGTTGGAATACTGCTGGGTTTTCGCCCCGTTCCTCAGAAAATCAACCAGTGGGTAGGAGGACGTAAACTCTGTTCCTCCTAACTCGCCGCCATCTTCCCAAGTCCTAGAATACACATTTTAATTTGCACAATAAATCACAAACCAATCTCTGATTCCACGAAGACTTTTGAGAAGACATTCAGTCGTAAGGCCTTTGTTGGAATGATATTAACCACTGACAACCTGACAAAATCTTCCTTCCCATAAATTGAACATCTCTGATGATAACACAAACCTAGTTTAACTTCCAAGTGAAAATAAAACTTTGAAGACAGTTAACTGTATTAGAGCATAATGTCCACCGTTAAGCATTGTGATTTTCCTTGAATCACAATTTTTCTCCTTAAGATCATCCTTATTGTCCTCAAAGGAACTGTATTAAGTACAGTTTTAATTTTGCTTCTTCATTTGCATAAATACAACAAGAGCAACAATTGATCACATATGATTTTTAAAGTAGATGTTTAAATCTACTTTGCTGGAACTCACACAGGTAACTTTTAGATTGACCCTTAGTAAGCCTTTCAGGGCACAGAAGCCAAGCCACACTTCTGCCATCTAGCTTTTCCTGACTGTTTTCCTGAAGTCCTTGAGGTTCCTCTCATGTCTTAAAGTTCCTTTTTGCCGTCTTTCAGGAAAGTAACCTGCATTCCTTCCCTGGAAAGACTGCCGTGAACCACACAACCAGACAAAGTACTAGACCATTTTTCCAGTGGTCTTTCATTAGCTTTAAAAGTCAATCTCAGTTCCTTGAGGCTTTCTGATAACAACCAAAGCCATGCCCCCTCCAGGCATTATAGTCCAGTTAAAGTCTTGATTCAGAAATGCACCAATACCAACTAGTCTTGTTGGTTTTACACAAAATACCTTATGTCATCACTCACTCCTTCCGAATGCCAAATTCTGGAGGGATCAAGTAGGGAGAAAAATGCAACATGTGAAGGAAAATCCCTGCGCTTCTAATATTCCCTAGATTTGCATTCCTCTGCCTTATACCCTTCATTGTTTACTTTCCACTTGATGTAAAGTTTTAACTCTCCCTGCAAAACCTCAGTTTTCTTTCCAAAACTGAAGTAAAGCAAAGTCCAAAAGTCCGAAGTAAAGACAGAGTTCCGAAAGAAGAAGGGACACTGGAACTAGTCTTAGAATCTTGTCTTGTTTCCCACCGGTCCCACGAACTGGTCACAGAGATGACCTTTCTGAGATTCCAAATGGCACAAAGCACCAACGGTAGAGACATTCTACCATTCTACCAATGGTTAGAGACACTCTAACTGGCACCAGATGGCCTTTACTAGGTCCCAAATTGCACAAGGCCCCAAACGGCAGAGGTATGCCCTTATCCCAGTGCACCAATGACATGAAGACCCAATTGTGGAAGCATTCTCTTGCCTCCACTGATCTCATGGCAGAGACATGCTTTCTTTCCCCATGCCAGATTCCACTGGCTCAGAATGACCCTTCGTGGGCCCAAAACAGCAAAGGCATTCTCTCCAATTAGCTTCACAAATGACCTCTCTTAGGTCTCAATGGTCAAACAACAGAGACAGAGGATCTCAATGTACCCAAAACAGTAAAGTTCAAACCAGGTCCCCGTAAGATCAGACAACAACAAAGAAACCAAGCAAGTAAAGGATAATCATACCCAAGAGTGAAGTTTTGTTTTTTTCCAAGTTTAAAGTGAATAAAATAAAAGAAACATTGTTACCCTGTGTTGGGGGTCACTGTTCTTTTTCAGAAAAGGAATTTCAAAACTTCTGAAGCGTAGGTCCAACTTTGCTTTATAGCCTTAACAACTGGAGTGGGTTCTGTGTCCTTATCAGGTGGTGCCCATTTTATCCATCTGATCCAGGGCTTGATTCCCACCAGGTTTAGGGAAGAATGCATTATCAACAGGACATAATAGGGACCAGTCCATTATTTAGCTAGCTGCTTTTCAGAGTCTTGAGTCTTCTAGGTCTTTCATCTATCTGTCTTTGGATGTAGCTAGTACAAATGGCACTAATTAAACAAAAGCTATCTATTTCCCTGAGTAGGGTGATTTAACCTATTCACCCTCTGGTTGGGGAGGAGAAGTGTAAACCGTTTACTTTTAAGTGTTCTTGGTTTAGGGAACATAGGACTTTGCAATTTACTAGATGGCTGTAAACTGCTTAGCCAATTAAAAATCTACTCAGTTTCCTTATTCTGCTTGTCTTGGCTTACTGGCTTCTCTCATATTCATACAACTGATACAATGACGTGAATAAATCTCAAAAATAATTTTCTGACCAAATAAGCCAGGCAGAAGAGATTACATACTGTATGATCCCATTTATACAAAATTCTAGAAAATTCAAACCTTATCTATAGTAATAGAAAGCAGATCAGAGGTGGCCTAGTTGCCTACAGCTGAGGAAGGAGATGTAATTGACTACAAAGGAACATGGGAGAAATATTTTATATCTTGACTGCACTGGTGGTTACATAGGTTTCTATTTTCCCTTTCTTCCTGTGTTCTACTACGGGGAAGAGGTTTTGAGGTCTCCTACCTCCTCTGTACCATCAAGCAATTCTCTGTCCCTGGTAAAACCCTATTATGACATAAATACATTTATATAATGGATTTCATCCCATCTGTCTAATTGTCGGAAACATTGTTTCAATTGAATAATTGTACAATAACTTAGGGTGTCATGCATGGGCCACATTTCCTCACAATCCAAAACATACGTAGGCCATAGTGCTACAATAATTAATTAGTACCTCTTTAGTCATTGGAAAACAACAGCACATGCTCCAGTCTGCCAAAATTCTACCCAATGGGCTACATCCAGGAGCTAGTACAGAGCTGCCCTTATTGGCTCAGATGTACAGAATAAAAGCTATAATCGGAGAAATCCCCAAAACCTGAGAACATACAAATAAAACTGGTATTCACAACACCATTGATCAAAGAGGAATCCTAAGCCAATCTGCCACCGATGTCATGATCAGTGGTTCCCACACAATGGTTTTCCCAAAACAGTCCTCTCCTGGAGCTTGTTTCCCTTTTTCCAGCCAGGCGTGTTTAGGTGGCCGGCACCTCCAGTGACCATGCAGAGGAACTCCTGGAGACTGAGAAACTCACAGTCTCACTCTTGGAGTGGACTAGTCAAAGGCAGCTAGGGTCTCTCCAGGGACACCATGGCTGCTACCAAACAGTACTTGGGGTTGTGTTGCCCACTGCTGCCCTCGCCCATAGGGAAATGCTGCCGCAGGATCATCCAGGTATCCTTGAGGAAGAAGCCTGAGGGCAAGCCTGAGAGCCCGAGCCACAGACAGAGTCTGAGAGCCAGTGAGCTCTCTGACCCAGAGAGCCAACCCTCTTTTTACTTTCTTTAGCTCTGGAGTCAATTTCCCAGCCAGAGCCATCCTAGACTAGCGACAGTTGCCTCGGCAAACCTCTCCTACTGCCCCTTCCCTATTTCTCCCCAGTGATCTGAGTTTTCTTAATCAGATCTCCTTGTATCATCGGAAGCATGGTCAGATGGAATTGAAGTATAAAATATACATTTTGTCTTTTTTATAATTTGCTTAACTCCAAATCTTTACTATAAGCCTAGCTCTCCTCAACAGGAATTTCTACAGCCTGTGAGTTATAAGAGCTTTTTTTCACTTTTCAACTTAAACTGCGCTCCCTTTAAATACAAAGCTTAAATTTACCTCTCATTTTCCCTTTTTTGCCCCCTCCCTTTCTCTCTCTCCTCTTTTTTGGAATTCACAATTTTGTTGGATATACGTTGCTCTATCTTTTACTATAGCCGCAATTTACTGAACTCAAGATTTGTTGTTTTCCATTCTTCAGGATATACACAATAAATTTTGAAGATATGGTTAGGGATATAGTCAGTCATTTATGGCTTCTAGTTACCAGCTGTTTCTCGTTAGCATCAGTGTGATAAGATATATAGCTCACATGGCCAAATTAAGATGTACAATAGTCCAAATACATATGGTCTTGATTGACTTAAACAAAGAAGTTTAATCTACTAAAGCAATAGAATGTTCTTAATAAATCGAGAAAATTGTGCAATTAATAACCAGTGATGCTGAGAGCATATTATTTAGTGAGTATCTCAACTTCATTTTTTTTAAATTCATATTTACCATCCAACCACAAAAAGAAGCTGTTTGAATAAGAAGGCTCTACAGAAGTTTTTCAGTAATTGAATAAGTATACAGATCTGCACAGAATTTTCAACAATTAAGAGTATTTAGAGCATCAGAAATAAAGGGTGAAATCTCTGAAGTAAATAAATATGTTAAGCCCCGGCTGGCATAGCTCAGTGGATTGAGAGCGGGCTGTGAACCAAAGGGCCACGGGTTAGATTCCCAGTCAGGGCACATGCCTGGGTTGTGGGCCAGGTCCCCAGTAGGGGGCGTGCGAGAGGCAACCATACATTGATCTTTCTCTCCCTCTCTCCCTCCCTTCTCCTCTCAAAAAAAAAAAATAAGTAAATAAAATCTTTAAAAATAAATAAATAGTCTCTATGTCATTTAATTGTGCTCTGATCTTGGTTATTTCCTTCCTTCTACTTGCTCTGGGTTGTCTTTGTTGTTGTTCCTTGAGTTCTTGTAGGCGTAGGGTTAGGTTGTTTGTTTGAAATGTTTCTATTTCTTTTAGGTAGGACTGTATCGCTATGAACATCCCTCTTGGGTGCTGGAAACAACCTCAGTGCCCGTCTACAAATGAGTGGATCAAGAAACTATGGTACATTTACACAATGGAATTCTACGAAGCAGAGAGGAAGAAGGAGCTTATACCCTTGCAACAGCATGGATGGAACTGGAGAGCATTATGCTAAGTGAGTAAGCCAGGCGGTGAGGGACATATACCATATGATCTCACCTTTAACTGGAATATAATCAACAAAAGCAAAAAGCAAGAAAAACATAACCAGAGACACTAAAATTAAGAATAATCTGCCCGGCTGGTGTAGCTCAGTGGATTGAGCGTGGGCTGGGAACCAGAGGGTCCCGGTTCGATTCCCAGTTGGGGCACATGCCTGAGTTGCAGGCCAGGTCCCCAGTGAGGGCTATGTGAGAGGCAACCATACATTGCTGTTTCTCTCCCTCTCTTTCTCCCTCCCTTCTCCTCTCTCTGAAAATAAATAAATAAAATCTTAAAAAAATAAAAATAAATAAAATTAAGAATAATCTAACAATAGCCAGCGGGGAGGGGACAATGGGGAGAAGGGTTTTCAGGAACCACTATAGAGAACACATGGACAGAACCAAGGGGGAGGAGGGAGGCAGGTAAGGGAGGTGGGGTTGGAGGGTGTTGGGGGAGGAGAGGGGAGAGGATGCAGACAACTGTAATTGAACAACAATAAAGTAATAATTAAATAAACAAATAAATAAGTTAAGAAATATGTGTATTTGTAAATAAAGGTTTCTCTGAGTAGTATAACAATCCTACAGCCCCCCAAAATAAAAATTCTACCATAGACAATTTGAGGATATAGAGCGTAGTGGAATGAAAACAAGAAGAGTGTACTGCCACGATGACAAAATCAGATATTCCAGAAAAGTCCAGTTCAGAGAGTACTTTGAACTATTGAGTGCACTAATGAATATCAATTATACTCAACATAAGAACTTCACGTATTTCTATTCCATTACATACTTGGAAATATTAATACATGATCCTTTCCATAGAATTCTATGTGTAATTAAATGGAATTGTCCAGACTTCAGCATATAAAAATTGTTACAGTTTTATTTTATAATAGTGTTTAAATAAGACTTTGTTCTGTAAATTATGTTACACAATCATCAGTTTGCTATAATTTAACAAATAACTTAATAAAGTTACTTAAAGAATTACCTGCATGATTCCTAATATACATATTACATTTTGTTTTAAATATATATCAACTAAAATATTTGACCATTTCTACTTGTGTGATGTCTGAACATAGAATACATTTCAGCACGTGAAAGTGTAATTTTTGTAGCATACATGATGATATAATAGATTTCAAATTTTATTTGACAGAATGAGTGAATATGATTTGTTATAACTTATTTTTAAGTTTTATTTACTCCTTTTGCTAAATGAAACTTAAACCTGGCATAAAATAATTATTTTAATTCCCAAAACTCAGACTTGAGAATAAAATGTTTGAATAATAGCCTGCATAATCAAGTATTAAAAGTAAAACTTACATTCAGCTTTTAGGAATTAAAAAAATAATAATTGAGTAAGTAGGAAAACAGACCTTCTTTTTGTCATACCCAAAGTATATGAAATATTCCAGAGTAGGGACATACCAAACTCCTCAATTTGCAGTGATAAACATGCCAAATGTTGCAATTTGTCTTGTGTAATTTATATTAAAGTTAATGGGACCCAAGCATCTGAAAACCAGCATTTGTCATTTATACAAACGTCTGGCAAATTTTCATTATACTTAATCTTCATGCCGTTAGGTTATAGGATTTTTTCCTTTCCAATTTACTAGTCAGATAAATGAAAGAGGATTACCTCTACTGGAAATTTAACTGAGAATGATTTAGTTCCCTGATATTACTGAATAACAGCCTGCAAAAGTTAATGCTCTTCTGCAACCCATAGTGATGAGAAATTAAATGTGTAAGTTGAGTATAAAAAATGTAGAAAAGGAATGAGCCTCTGATTATGAAGATTACATACATATATATATATATATATATATATATATACACACACACACATATATATATATATATATATATATATATATACACACAACATAATGCAAATACAGAAAAAAAGAAGCTCATCTATTTGAATAGTTTTCTGCTTTACCTTCAGGTCATTTGGTGACTCACTATTGATATTTATGGTACACCATCCTTAATTTTAAAAATTAAATAGAAATATGAAGTACAGTTTTTAATGTGAATTGCCCTGACATGATTATCACTAAGGAAACTAACTCTCTATCAGCTCTGACCAGGAGCACTTTCAAAATTGACTTGATTTTAGTGGTGAGCATTGTCAGAGAATAATCATCAACACCATCATACTTTGGGAAAGAAATTCAAAATGATAGATTGATCATTATGTAACTTTTTTCTAAAATAAATTAAATTTCACACTACTATATTAAAAAAAGGATCAGGGATAATTTCTACAGCACAGACTATATATATATATATATATATAAATACAAACAATCTCTCAACTCTAATTCAGATATACTAGATTAAGTACTCAGAAGGTAGATCTGTGGAGTTCATATTTTTAAAGGCACTATTAAACTACATTCTTTTTTTTTTTTTATTAAAACCACTGCTGAGTCTTCATATGAGTTTAGTTGTAGCTTCTCAGCTACTTCAGCCTCCTTTTCCTGGATGACCATCAGCCAAATATCAGTTGAAGTGCTCCTTGCCAATTGAGAACTCGGTGAAACTGCATATAAACCTATATTCAAGGGCCTGTAAAAGTTTGACGACCTTCAAAAATGTTTGCTAATTTTTAGGGGTTTTATAGTCTCTGAGCTTTTGATTACTCCAGTTTAGAGTTTCTCCATGGTTGTCCCTGCCTCCTTAACATGTCAACACTTCCTCAGCTTCCACATCATTCCACCGCCTCATCACCTCACACCTCTACCACTATCAGGCACGTCTCTCACGTAGAGCAGGTATGAACTCGGCACTGTGTGCTGAGAAGGTTGAGGGTTGTGGGAAGTGGTCACTTTTGATGCACTTTAACTTTTACCTTTGTTTGCTTCCCATCTCTTCTCTCTTCTGTAACTGCTACCTATATGTATATTCTCTCCTATAGCTTTGGTACATTACGGTACTATATCTTAAAAAGGAAAGACAAGATAGTAAATTTTACCTTCTGAAGCAGCCACTTTTATAAAATATTGTTTCATAAAATGTAATTCTTCCTGAGAAAACTTTATGCTAATTGTTTATTGCTAAATGATTACATTTTCTTATAACTGAGAGTTAAACACCATTACTAGACTTTTTTTAAAGAATTTATTTATTTATTTTAAGAGAGAGGAGAAGGGAGGGAGAAAGAGCAATGTATGGATGCTTCTCACATGGCCCTCACTGGGGACCTGGCCTGCAACCCAGGCATGTGCCCTGACTGGGAATCGAACCGGGACCTTTTGGTTCCCAGCCCACGCTCAATTCACTGAGCTATACCAGCCAGGCCTTACTAGACTTTTTCTTGTAAGAGTAAGCACAGATGCTCACAGAAAATCAGGGATTCCTAACCATTGGGTGAAAAATTTAACAGCTAAATTTTAATTGCCTGTATTCTTTCAGTCTATATTGCTGCTATAATGAACGAAAAAACCTTATGCCTTTCCACATAGAAAGTCATAGTGTTTTCAAATGACTCCAGCCTCCATTAATTCATTCAACAAGGGTTTCAGAATACCTACAGTACGCCAGGTATTACCTTAGGCCCTGGATAGCTGGCAACAACAACAACAACAAAAAAAAAGGAGACAGAAATATGAGCAATGTAATCTAAAAACAAAGTAACAAACTATGTTTTACAGTGCATGGCAATAAATACAAGGAAGACAAATTAAGCTCAGAGGGCCACTGAAAGGAATTAAATCAGGGGAGGGATGGAATTTTAAATAATGTGGTCAGGAAAAGTCTCAGCAGGTGCCAGGTGAGGGTAAGAGAAAATTATCTACTTCTCCTACAGACCTAGAAGCAGCTAAGTCTACTTCTGAGGAAAAAAGAAGATTTTGGACCAAAGACCCCTCCATGATGCAGGCAAGCAGCAATTTCTGAAATATGGAGATGGAAATCAGTGAACACACAATACAATATAAAGATGATGGAAAATAAATTAAATTAAAAGGGGAAAAAGATAAAGAAGTATCAAGACTAACAAAAATCCTTTGACATCTGAAATACCATTTGAAACACAGTGACAGCATTCCACAGCTAAAACTTGAAGACCGTGGTGCCTTGAAGATTAAAATACCAGCAAGTAAACCCAAACCCAGCTCAACTACTTATTAGAATGACACAATGCTAAGTGACTAAAGGAGCCTGCTTATTTCCAGATTTAAATATTCTTAATTTCAGTGTCTAATATGATTCCTACAATGTTGACTTTATTTTAAAAACAAACAAGGAAACAAACAACAACAAAAAACATACCTCCCTGGCTGGTGTGGCTCAGTGGATTGAGTGCTGACCTGAGAGCTGAAAGTTTGCTGGTTTGATCCCCAGTCAGGACTTATGGCTGGGTTGCAGGCCAGGACCCCAGGGCGGGGCGTGTGAGAAGCAACCTATCAATGTATCTCTCACACCTCGGTGCTTCTCTCCCTCTCTTTCCCTCTACCTTCCCCTCTCTCTAAAAATCAATGAATAAAATCTTTAAAAAAACATACGAAAAGAACACATGTGCGGTCAACTGAAGCAGATAGAGAGATATCCAGTAGATTTTGAAACAGACTATTAAATATCTATGGTATGTGTTAGAAATTTAATGGAGAAGGTAGAAAACATGCGTGAACAGTTGGGAGATTTCATTAGAAAAAAAATAAAGAAAAAAAAGAGCCAAATGAAAATTCTGAAGAAAAGAAAAAAATACAATATAAGTAATGAAAAACCCCTTCAGTGGGCTCACTAGTAGTCATAACACATGAGGAAACAATTTTTAGAACTGGAGGTAGAAATTGCTGGAAACTGAAACTTAAAAAAGAAAAAAAGAGTGACAAAAATAATAATTATCACCACAGAAAAAATAAAGTGTACAAAACTGTGCCAAAATTTCAGTTTAACAAATGTGTTATTGAAGGAGAGAGAGAGAGAGAGAGTGAGAGAACGCAAAAAGAATGGAAGTAATACTGGAACAAAAAATAGGAAGAATTTTGCAAAAAAATAATAAAAGACGCAATGCACAGGTTCAAGAAGCAAAAAATAACACAAGTAAGATAAGTACCCCACAAAAAAACCCAAAATATAAATAGAAATCCTACAGCATGCTACAGCTAAACTTCTGAAAAATAGGAGACAAAGAGAAACGATAAAGGCAAGAGAAATATGAAGACATTTTTGCATACAAAAACAACAAAAACACTTTTAGACAAAAAAAAAAATCTAAGAGAATTCATAGTCAGCATTCTTATACCACAAAAACTGTTAAACATAGTTCTTCAGAGAGTAAGATGATGATGCCAGACAAAAATTTGAATCTATACAAAGATATGAAAAACTCTGGAAAAAAACAGAATTACTGTTCTTTCTTATTTTCACTCAGTCTTAATATTAATTAGCTACTGAAAGCAAAAATAACAATGTATCTTGTGGTACTTATAACATGGGAAATAAAATATATGACAACAATAGCACACTTGTTTGAAGGAAAAAATTAAAAATGATTTTAAGATAAACTGTACTTTATATTTTGTCTCTACTACTTTTGTAGTGTACTTCATTTTATAGGAAAAAATATGTGACTCTACACATGAAAATAATAATCTCTACTGAAAGAGTTGGAAAAAAGGTTAAACCTTAGTGACTTTGTAAACAATGGTTGTTTTCTTGTCACATGAAAATTTGGAAGCTCGTTAGGGACGCTTGTCGTTCATGCTGTGACTCGAGACAAACGTTGTTTCTACCTCGTGATTCTCTTATTGTAGGGCCAGAAAAGCAATTTCCATTCTTCTCTTCAAATATGGTTTGTAACAATTTAGGAATTACTAAAATTATATGTATTATTAAGGAAGGAAAATTCAGAAGATTTTAATCTCTTTTTTAAGGGGATGGTTTATATACTTTTCTATGATATTCCAGATATCTTTTATGCCCTTTGTTTCTAAAATGTAGATAACTTTAGTCATTTTTTACTATTTTATGTATATCACAGAGGGTTATGCTTGTGTTTACGCATGTGTGTATCTTACAATTTTTATTTCTAAAGCTATGACCATCAGTACCGGAAGCAGTCAACTTGAACCATCCATAGCTGCATCTATTCACTATTTTTCAAAAGTTGAGTAGTTTTTTTTTCTTTTTTAAAATTATTTTATTGTTGTTCAGTTACAGTTGTCTGCATTCCCCCCACCACTCCTCCCCACCCCAGCCAAACCCACCTCCCTCCCTTGCTTCCACCCTCCCCCTTGGTTTTGTCCATGAGTCCTTTATAGTTGTTCCTGAAAAGCCTTCCCCCTATTATGCCCTCCCCACTCCCCTTTGGTTATTGTTAGGTTGTTCTTAATTTCAATGTTTCTGGTGATATTTTGCTTGATTTTTTCTTTTGTTGATTAAGTTCCTGTTAAGGGTGAGATGATATGGTATTTGTCCCTCACCACCTGGCTTATTTCACTTAGCATAGTGCTCTCCAGTTGTATCCATGCCGTTGCAAAGGGTAGGAGTTCCTTCTTTCTCTGCTGCTGCATGGCATTCTATTGTATGAATGTACCATAATTTTTTTGATCCACTCATTTACTGATGGGCACTTAGGTTGATTCCAGCACTTGGCTATTGTAAATTGTGAGGATATGAACATTGGGGTACATAGGTTCTTTTGGGTTGATGTTTCAGGGATCTTAGGATATCAATATGAAAAAAGAAATAGAAAAGGTATTTATCTTAAATTTATCATCAAAATTAAGGTATATATGTTAACATTCTGATGTCAAAGCTATGCTCAATCTAACAGTACCACTGAAATCCTTTGTGTGGTCTAATTCTTACAATACTGAAAAGTAAGTGGTAGGAAGGGCTATTTTTTAATTTTTTTTATTTATTTATTTTTGTTTAATAAAAGTTGAGTAGTTTTAACTTATGTATACATAGTACAGTAAAATTGCAGCAATTTCTAAGAAGTTAATTCTCTGGATTCACTATACTGGAAATTGTTTAGCACATCCCAACCAATAATTTGATATGCAAGTTTGCATAGTTAGATTTGCAGGTAGTTTTAGAAAAATACACAAAATTTCAACTTTTTTAAAAAGGAAAGGACTTCCTTTCATCATGTAGTAATTTAGAAAAGTAAAGGGAAAAGTAGTAACACTTTTATTGTCAAAGTTGAATAACTGAGCGAAGAATGGCTCAACAGATGATTGTTTAAAAATTATAAAAATATGATGACTGTTTTTAAACATTATAGAATAAATTTAATTTTATATTTCTCTCAATGATAGTTTTTACCAAATCAAATGCTCTAAAGCATTCGTGAGTCCCTTTATCACAGTGTAAAAAGAAATTCCTAGACCTTTAGATGAGACTTGGAACATACTGACGGCGGCTTAATTTAAAGATCGCTTCCTGTGGGATTCTCATCTGCCACCATGTGGGTGTCTGGCAGAACAAGTAATTTTCATGAATTAATAATAACAGGTTAAAAATCAGAGATCATTTTAATAGTAGAAATGTGTTTCGTAGTCAGAAAATCATTCTTTTTTAAGCATACTATAATTTACAGTAATTTGACAATTAGTGTATATTTTGCTGGTATAGATTGTTTTCACTAGTTGTGTGGTTATATATTTTTTAACTGTCAGAAAAATTTAACACCGCACTTTTTTTTCAGGCAGACATTAAGATATATTCTCCTATTCCATGAAAAAATTTAAAAGAGAAAAACATGTACCGTATTTTTTGGACTATAAGACACATTTTTCCTCCCCAAATTTGGGAGGAAATGGGGGTGTGTCTTATAGTCCAAATGTAGCTGTTGAGTTCTGTTTATATTTACATTGGTGAAATATTATGTTATTTATGTTATTAAATATTTTACCATATTTTTTGCTTCAAAGTTTTTTCCCTATTTTCCTCCTCTAAAACCTAGGTGTGTCTTATGGTCCAGTGCATCTTATAGTCTGAAAAATACAGTATATCAAGCTCCTTAGAAATGTAATAATAGTAATTATTATAGGGTATTTACTGATGGTCACCCGGACTATATGAGAGCAGTTATTGCTTTAACTCTAATAATTTAATGCTCGTTATCCCCTGCTGACTTTGTGGATAAAATGAGCATCACGTGGCAAAAGATCACTATCTATACTACAATGTATGTGATGGTAAATTGCATCAACTAGAGAGGGAGTTCATTTGCATATGAATTGAGCGAAAATATGAGAACTCTCATGTTCATAGCTTTTCGATTTTAAATATTTTTTAAATATGTCTTTACTGTCTTTCAAGTGCCATGGTTGGAGGAGCATCTTATGATTCCCTTTTTACCAGTGTGACAAGAGCTCAAACAGGTAAAATGATCCCAGGATGCTTGATTAGTAAATTACAGTGTTCAAAATAAACCTTAGACAATCTTTCCACATTTAGATTCAGAGTGACTTTCTCTCTTGATGCCCTCTACCCCCGCACACCCAAATTTATGTGGGCTTGAGGAGTATAGTTTCATGGTAAAATACAGGACACCTAGTTAAATTTGAATTTCAGATAACAAGTAATTATTATATTTTACCATAATTATGTTATGAATAATGCATGGTACATACTTCTGTGAAATATGTATGCAACATATAAGTATATATTTATGTATTTTTTTCTGAAATGAAAGTTTTGAGCACTTTTTTATTTTGTTGATTTTATTTGTTTGATTTTGGCTAAATGTGTCAATCCTAATTTGTGAGAATACACAAAAGACTCCATGTCAATAAACTGAGCAAGGGGAAACAAATGTTAAACTGCTAAATGCAAACTGAAAATACTTCTAAGAGTGATAGAAATCCACCATAAATCTTCGATATATCCCAAATCTTTCAAATGTGATTATAAACCAATAAAAAAAATGAAGCCACCTCCATCAAACAATGGTGCACAAAATCAATCGTCCATTTTTACTTTGTTGATTTCCACTTTATTCTGAGTATTACCAGTTCATTTGTGCTTTTTATTCTTTTGCTAGCAGTGAATCAGTCCTTTGCTCAGCAATAAATATGTTAAACTCAGCTCCCAGCCCTAAGGGCCTCTGGACACTAAAGACTCAGTTGGGTGTAGATGTGGCTGATTTAAATGCCAGCAATAGAAGGCCAGGTACAGATTAACATTACATTTATGCATACAAATTTAAAAGCCAAGACTTCGAAACCAGATATTATGGGTTTAAATCTTGACTCTGTATGTAATCTTAGGAAAATTACTTAGGCTCTATCTTTAGGATTTTTAGTCTGTCATCTGTGGCTGTTATGATACCAGTCTTCAAGAGTTTTTATAAAAAGCAACGACAATGCATGTAAACTGCTTATAATGATTTAGGGTAAATGGTAAGCATCATATATGTATTACTTATGCTATTGTTATTAATATTATTACTTGGTATTTTAAGCTGCATTCTCTATACAGACAAAACTGGCAAATGGTGAACTTAATTTTATAATTCAACTTATATAACTACACGAGTAGCCATAATATATACTTCTAAAAGTACTATGTGCGCTAATCAATAATAATAGGTAGTAGGATATATATGAATTAAATTTTGGTCATTAAATAATTTTTGTAATTTACTAAAAAAGAGTTTCCAAATAACATTTAAAATAGAGAGAGAAGATATAAGTGATGTATAAACTGAACCGAACACGCACATTAGAAGCCCACTTGATGCTTTCTTTCTATGGTGTTTCCATTTGGAGACCAGATTTGTAACTGGAGGAATTAGAGAAGGTGAACCACATAAATGAACAAAGTGGTGGTGATGAAAAAATGAAAATGTCCCAGAGGAAGTCACGCTGGCAAAAATGTCACTTTAAGAAATACTTGGAGTTATTTTGTGACATTGAAATCTTAAAAAGATAAAATGTTGGAAACTAATCCAAGTATGGAAAGGAGTATGACAATTTTATAAGCAATAAAAATAATGCTTGCTCCATATGTTATATTACAAGAAGAAGAAAAACACTTTTCAAACTACTCTTTTCTCTTTTACAAAGGAAAAAAGACTTTAATTCTCAGTGAACCACTGTACAATATCATTCATCTCACCATTATGCAATCACAGTGTAGTAAGAAAAGATTAACTTTACCATATTTTTAGTTTCTTATACATTTTAATTGACAATGAGAATACTCAATTTTTACAAATATTTTAAAGGCCAAAGAGAAGTTACAACTTTTCCCATTGATTACTGAGATTGCTTTGTGTGATTTCAGCATGCATTATCATTTTTATTACCCCGTACCCTGTGATGCATACAGATCTTATAACCCTTCTGCTATGTCACATCATGAGGAAAAGAGCATCTTGGGAAGGCTAGTCAACATGCCTGAAATTTTTAACCAGGGCTCAAATGAACAAAACTGGCAGTCTTTGTGACAGCGTTATCATATCTCATAAGATATAATTAAGACTTGTTACTAGTAACATGTGCAAAACCTGAAGAATAACCAATCGAAGTCAGAGCCTAAGGTTTAACTGTCCAAAGAGAAGACTATGGGATAAAGATCATTGTTTTCTGTTTCAACAGTTACAGTGTTCTTTGTTCACGACTATTGTTTCTTGGTAGTTACTAGTATTATCTGGGAAAAGCAGTTTATGAACCGAAGAAACTACCACACTTTAATTTCCTCCTTTACTTATTTAATATAAAATAATTGATAACACAGAAATACGTTTTCACACAGAAAAAAAAATGTATGTATGTATGTCTAGTACACTGTATTTAATTAAATTAAGGTTGCAGTTGTAATATGTCCCTAGTTGTATGTTTTTTATTAAAAAATAAAATGAAACTATGACCAAAGTTTTCTATTAATAATTTATTGGGTATATTAGCTGGTCTTTATAGTTTTTATCATATATGTTTCCTATAAAAAACCCATAATTAAGAAGAGATAGTTTTTAAAATTTATTATGAAAATATAAAATAAATAATTTGCTTAGGAAACTCTTAAAATTATTGCACCTTCAGAATTTCATTTCTGATTCTCTTTTTGGCTTAAAATAGTTAATGTTTATGTTTTCACAAACTACAGTTCTTTGTTTCATCAAAAGCATTGGTGGCACAATATCTCCTAAGAGAATCTTTAAAAGAATGTAGAGCCAGCTTTGAAACGATATAGCTCATAGTTCGAGCCTGCCTGCCTTTGACTCCTGCTTGGGGAGTGTTAGAAAGCACCTCTGATTGTCTCCCTCCCACCTGCCATGATATTTAGCTCCTTGGGATTAAAAGATTATTTTTCTCCTTGTGGCTTTCTTCCAAGCCATTAATCTTTCTATTTTTGTTCTTTAGAGAATAATCAAGTTCTTATCTTTCATTTCTCCTACATTTAATATAAATATACTTTCTCTTTAGAGAGTTTGAATAATTTATTTGAGGACTACTACCATGAATTCAGGATTTAAGGCATCTAGCTCACGTCATCTTCAGTGATAGGTCTATTATGGTTTTATAACCTCGATTTTGAAAAATAGTGTATATTTTATGTTATTATGAACATTTGTTAGTATTTCTTTGGTATTATTATTGAAGGAAAAATACCTGATGAATATGTTTTGAAGTTTAAAGTTTTAAATTTGTTAACTAAATTCTACAAAAAATAGAATGTTGCATTTAATTGCAAATTGTGAGGCATGTTTTTGTATGATTAGGTATCTTTGAGGCACATTTATAATAGGATGATAAATTGTGGCTATTAAGGGAACTTACATAGGTGGAAAACTCATTCAGAGAATTATGTTTGAGACTGCTGGTTACCACTTAAGACTGCTGGTTACCACTGCTAGTCTTCTCTGAAACTCCAGGAGTCAAAGCCAATGAAATTGGCCCCTGTCTCTCCATAAGACACCCTGGGTGAGGCTCTTATCTTATTAACTCTCTAGTTAGCAATCTTTCCAAACACGAATAAACAATGAAAATCATGCTCAAGGAGTAATAACAATGGATGCAGGTCCTTTAGAACTAACATAGCTGTTTTGGAGCAGAGAAAATTATTAACCTGATAATTTTCAAACTGTTAAATACAAAGGGATTTGCTTGAGCTTAAAAGTATTTTCTTTATCGCTACAAATTATAAAAGTATTATGGCAGCACTCATGCCAGAAAGAGATAAAAATAAATGTATCTATGAGAGAAAAAAAAATGAAATCTGGAAAAATTCATAGGGTAGCACTGTAAAAAATGTTTAAACATACAGGTGAAATGGATTTTACTATTGTATATTATTTTACCTATCAAAATATTATAATTTCTTTTGTAATCAATATTTGAGATTATTAATGAAGCATTTTACATACTTTTCTATTGTGTCTTTGTAGTCTGTTATGTAAAATATATCTCTGTCTGTTCAGCTGTGGTTCAAGTGCTCAAAAGCCACGTGTGGCTAGAGGCTGCCTGATTTATGGCACCGAACTAGGGATTTATTCTCTTCTCAGTATAAACAAATATGTATAGAGATATTTTTCTTTTTTTGTGCATATGGGACAAAGCCATGCTATTTTCTCACTTCCCAATTCCTTTACAAGTCCCCTAGCCAACACGACATGTAATGCTTACTTCAGCATCTGACCAGGCATCTGTCATCATTACGCACCACACAGATATTTCTCTCCTTCTGCATTATTGCAATGACAAAGTAACTCTTTTTGTAAAATATTACTGACCATATGCTTTAAGAAATTTTTCTTAGAGTGATGATTCATGCAACTGTTTTGTTTTCAAGAAACTTAGAAAAATTAAATAATTAAAATACAAATGATTATATTCAATTTTCATTTTACTTTTGTTAAAAAAATGATAGAGTGGAAGTGCATCAGCTGTAGGCATAGACAAATAGACATGTATTTGGATCCTGGTATTGACAATCATATGATCTTGAGTATGTTACTTAGTTTTAACTGGGTCCCAGTTTTCTAAATTATAAGGCTTGATATGTAGTTATATTAGACAATCTGTCCAAAGTCACACATTGATAGTGATTGGTTAACTTGACCTTGGACCTCTAAAGAGAACTCTGGTATATATTAATACTTTAGAAGAAAATTAATTAGTAATATATGTAAATATTTAATCAGCTTTCAGCTATCAGGACACGGTTTAGTGGCAAATGACCAGTAAAATGTTACAGACTTTCAAACAAGAATAATGACAGTGTGAACAGAAATATTCAGAAAGACATTATAGTAAAATTTATATTTTTTGTCTTGCAGAAAAGCAGTGAAGATAGAGATGTCAGTATGCCATCCAAACCACGAAAGAACTTGAATAAATGTATTCAGTCAGGAAATCACATGATGCCTTCGGGGAAAAAAAATGACTGAACTTTTTGGAAGCAGCATTAACACTTTCTGGAAAGGAGAAGAATTTGTAGTGTGGACGTAAATGACAGATTACCTAGTTTAAATTGGTAGCAAGCCACTAATAATTAAAGAGGTCTTCAGGGAAGAAATTCTAACAGCGATGTCTGTGTTAGTGCTAAAATACCTGCTTTTGTACTGGTCTTGTTTTTTCCATGTTGAACATACTTTGTGCTTAGAATATTCATAGAATTAGAGCACTGATTTTCTATCACTGCTAGGACCAGGGTCTAAAATTCAGCACTGAATCACTAAAGACAAATGTTTTATATGTAGTAACTCTAATTCTGACGATAATATAAGATCAGTATTATTATCTTTAATGTATAAGGGAGACAAAGCATAGAAAGATTTACAAATTCTTTCAAATTCACAGGCTTCATGTGTGATGAAGCTGGGAGGCAGACTTAAGTCAATTTGATGGCTGACCTACTCTGTCCCAACTTATTTGATATATCTTTATGTTTTAGATACTTACTATGATTGTCCTTTCTTTTTATTTATTTATTTTATTATTATTATTTTTATCCTCACCCAAGGGCATTTTTCATTGCTTTTGTGGGCTGGGGGGAGAGAGAGAGAGAAAGACATTGACTGGTTGCCTTCTTGTATGTACCAACCTGGGCTTGTGCCCTGGCTAGGGAATCGAACTCCAGACCTTTAGGTCCACTGGACAATGGCAAAACCCTCTGAGCCCCACCAACCAGGGCATGGTTGTCCTTTCTTTTTAAAACTCATGTATTTCTTTTCTTGCCTTGTTTTAATAACTGCTATATACCAATAAAAAAGAAAACAACATGATTCATGGAAAATCCCATTTGACTCACTATTCAGTTAAAAAAGAAAGAGAATGGTAATCTTTCTCACCTCTGTAGGAAAACAGCTCTTCCAAAAAGGCCCTCCCATGCACATACCCAACTCACAAACATGCTTTTGTTCTAATTATTTATTCCATACTTGTTTCTTACCATTTTTTTCAGAAATGAATTTTTTTAAAGCAAGGAGAGGACTTCCAGATATCTAATTTTGTTTTTTTCAGCTGTTAGATTCTTATATCCAAATAATCAGCTCTTCTATTTGCATTTTAAAATAAGATGATAACATGATGGCAGAATTGCCCACATTGTGTAAAAGATGATTATATGTTGGCTCTTTTAATCAGGATCTATTTGTGCAGATCAATTGACAAAAGATGACTAAGATATGAGAAAAAATGAAAGATTTAGTATTCTCAATAGAAAATTACAATTTTATGTTGAGGCTCCAAAAAAAAGAGAAAGTTCTGAGTGTTTATTTTGGTTAAATTGTCAACTGAATTTGCTGTTTTATAAGATGTATTTAAATGGCATTTATCATAAATGCACACTTTATATATAGGCATATAACTGTGTGTATGTGCATAAATTGACTAGAGCTGAAAAGAAAATAAAATCATAATCCTATTCAGCATAATGGAAAATATGAGTCACTCTTTTCCTTCTGAAGCTTGTTCACCTCCTTTGTTCCCTATTTTAGTTAATTGCAGCATCCTCCTACCAGCACTTCAGCTTAGGAAATACAGAATTATCACATCATCATATTCCTGTATCCTTCAGTCTACATCCTACATCATTTCCCGAACCCTTCATGGACTTCTATGTCTTTGCACAATTTTTTCATGCTGATTCCTCAGCCTAGACTTTTACCTTCCTTAATTCAATGTATCTGTATTCTCCATTCAATTCAGGGAATCAGTCAGAAGATTCTAAATTAATGTATCTTCCCTCAGAATTTTACATAGCAATTATCTCTTCCTCTTTTTCATTCTTCAGATCTATATCAGTTTCTTTAAACACCTTTAACATTTTCAAGCTTGTCTTCTCTAACTTATTATGTCTATCTCTTATCTCTCCTATAGTTTAAGATGGCTGAGAAAGTTCAATGTGCAGCATTAACATTTAACTGACTGATTCAATGTTTGAGCTTGTTCTTCCAAAGTAGATACCATGTGAGAATAAACTAGACTGATTTGGAGGCTGCATTGGCTTTGTTTCACTTTATTTTTTGAAATAAAATTTACTAAAATATTTCTAAAAAGCTGTTGTATCACAAAAATTAATAAATGTTCAGGACAAGTGAGATTTGATTCTAAATAAAGGCATATTTAACAGGATATTTCTCCTTTATTTAATAGTACACATACGGCTAGTCACTAATTAATGAGAAGGCATTGAAAAGTCATATTTTTAGTATCTCTTTTGTATTTTAATTGTTTTTTCTAAAATTAAGCATCCCAATTAGAACCTCACCTGGTTATTCTTATTCTTAAAAAATCTTTCAAGAGCAATAAATTTACAGATTGAAATGACCATGACCTATAAAATGATAAAAACTAGCAATTTGGAAAAGCAAACTATTGATCTGTAAAATAAAATATAGTGTATAAAGGATAAAAGTTCAATGAAGGCTATGAAAAATGTTGGCTTTTGAATTTAAAAAACAAATAGCACAACAATATGAATACATTTAATGTCACTGAACTGTATACCTACATCTGTTTAAAGTGGTAAATTTTATATTATGTGTATTTTGCTACAATAAAAAAGAAATGAGGAAATCAAAAAATAAAAATAAAAAAATAAAAACAAATAGCAGATAAAGACAACTGTTCTGCTTTAAAATATTGACATATAAATTTATGTCCACAATTGTTAAAAATTCAAAAATAGAATAGTGTAATAACTTCACCATATATTTTTTTCCCTTTTCTAAAATAGCACTTAAAGGTCTCCTCCCTGAGAGGGAATGTGAAGATCGTCTAAACTTCCTGGCAGACATGTGCAGTCCTGAGGCTAGTCCAAAGAGAGGACACGTGTCCTTTTCCAGACCCTGGTGTGATCTTTCAGAAATACAGCCCAAGGCTGGAACTCAGAGTCGGGGTAGGTAGCATCTCCAGACCCCCTCCTGAATTCTGTGAGGTGGCAAAAAACACAATAGATTGTTTGCTTTTTTTATTATTTCAAAAATTGCATCTAATTGAAAATATTATACATATAAGCACAACAATTTGGGTGGAGTATTATTTCCTAAGAGAAAACTAAAAGAAAAAGAATAATCAGCATTGTAACTTCCAGCTATAAAATGAATAAGGTCTAAATACCTAACCTATAAAATGGCAGCTATACTTGATAACACTATCATATAATTTAAACTTGTTAAGAGAGTAGAACTTAAATGTTCTTACACACACAAAGATAAATACATGAGGTGATGGATGTGTTTTTTAAATTATTTTTATTGTTATTCAAGCACAATTTTCTGCCCTCTCCCTCCACCCCAGCCCAAACACCCCAGTACTCCCCACATCCCTTCCCTATTTCCACCCCGCCTTGTTATTGTCCATGTGTCCTTTATATTCCTGAAAACCCTTCTCTCTTTTCCCCTGAAATTCCCTCCCCTCTCCCCTCTGGTCACCGTTAGCCTGTTCTCAGTTTCAGGGTCTTTGGTTATATTTTGCTTGTTTGCTTGTTTTGTTGATTAGGTTTCTGTCAAAGGTGAGATTATATGGTATTTGTCTTTTACCGCCTGGTTTATTTCACTTAGCATAATGCTCTCCAGTTCCATCCATGTTGTCACAAAGGGTAGGAGCTCCTTCTTTCTTTCTGCTGCATAAAATTTCATTGTGTAAATGTATCATAGTTTTTTGATCCATTCATTTACTGATGGGCACTTAGGTTGCTTCCAGCGCTTGGCTATTGTAAATTGTGCTGCTATGACCATCGGGGTGCATAGGTTCTTTTGGATTGGTGTTTCAGAGCTCTTTGGGTATAATCCCAGCAGTGGAATTGCTGGGTCAAAAGGCAGTTCCATTTTTGGTTTTCTGAGGAAATTCCATATTGTTTTCCATAGTGGTTTCACCAGTCTGCAATCCCACCAACAGTATACTGGGGTTCCCTTTTCTCTGCATCTTCTCCAACACTTGTTTGTTTCTTTGGTTATGATGGTCATTCTGACTGGTGTGAGGTGGTATTTCATCGTGGTTTTAATTTGCATCTCTATAATAGCTAGTGATACTCAACATCCTTTCATAAGTCTCTGGATCCTCTGTATATCCTCCTTGGAGAAGTGTCTGTTCAAGTCCTTTGCCCATTTTTTAATTGGGTTGCTTATCTTAGAACAGAGTCGTGTGAGTTTTTTATATATTTTGGAGATTAAACCCTTGTCTGAGGTATCATTGACAAATATGTTTTTCCATATGGTTGGTTCTCTTTTTATTTTAATACTATTTTCTTTAGCCATGCAGAAGCTTTTTATTTTGATGAGAACCAATTTGTTTATTCTTTCCTTAATGTCCCTTGCTCTAGGGGACATGTCAGTGAAAATATTGCTGCATGAAATATCTGAGATTCCCCTGCCTATTTTCTCCTCTAGGACTTTAATGGTGTCATGAATTTCATTTAAATCTTTTTATCCACCTTGAATTTATTTTTGTGTATGGTGTAAGTTGGTGCTTGAATTTCTTTTTTTTTTTTTTTTTTTGTATGTAGCTGTCCAGCTCTCCCAACATCATTTGTTGAAGAGGCTATTTTTACTCCATTTTATGCTGCTGCCTCCTTTGTGGAAAATTAATTGACTGTAGAGACTTCAATTTATTTCTAGACTCTCTGTTCTTTTTCATTGGTCTGTTTGTTTTTATCTGTCTGTCTTTATGCCAGTGCCAGACTGTTTTGATTACAGTGGCCTTGTAATACAGTTTGGTATCAGGTATTATGATCCTTTCTACTTTGCTCTCCTTTCTCAGAATTGCAGCAGCTATTAGGGGTCATTTATAGTTCCATATAAATTTTTGAAGCGTTTGTTCTATATCTGTGAAATATGCCATTGGTAATTCAATAGGTGTTACATCAAATCTATAAATCTCTTTGGGTAGTATGAAATTTTGATGATGTTAATTCTTCTGATCTATGAACAAGGTATATGTTTCAATTTGTTTGTGTCTTCTTTGATTTCTTTCTTCAGTGTTGTATAGTTTTCTGAATACAGGTCTTTTACCTCCTTGGTTAGGTTTATTCCTAGGTATTTCATTTTTCCTGGTGCTATATCGAGTGGGATTTTTTCCCTGATTTCTGCTTCTGATATTTCATTGTTGATATACAAAAATGCCTTTCATTTCTGGATATTGACTTTGTATCCTGCTGTTTTGCCAAATTCATTCATTAGGTTAAGTAGTTTTTTGGTGGAGTCTATAGAATTTTCTATGTACACTAGCATGTCATCTGCAAATAATGACAGTTTTATTTCCTCTTTTTCCAATTTGGATTCCTTTTATTTTCTTTTCTTGTCTGATTGCTGTGGCTAAAACTTCCAATACTATGTTGAATAGAAGTGGTGAAAGCAGGCATCCTTGTCTAGTTCCTGATCTTAGTGTGAACGATTTCAGTTTTTGCCCATTGTGTATGATGTTGGCTGTAGGTTTCTCATATATGGCCTTTATTATGTTGAGGAATGTTCCCGCTCTTTCCACTTTGCTGAGTGTTTTTATGGATGTGTTAATTAACTAGATGGGGAGCATCTTTCACAATGTATATTTAAATAGTCATGATGTATACTTTAAATATCTTATTTTTTAAAATTTTACCTCAATAAAACTGAAAAAAGTGTTATATTTCATGAACATAAATTTTGTATCATTTCTTTTTAATTTTAACTTTGAGTTTCCATGATTCCTTAAGTCATGGACATATTTTCATATGAAATAGTTTAGTAATACGTGACTTGGAATTGGGAAAATGGCTTTACAAAACATTCACTTATTCTTATAAGGAGTGAAAAGTAAGGAAAAACACCTAAATGCTCATTATTAAAATTTATTTTTTGCCAGATTGGAGTGACTAATTTCCCTCAATCAAGCAAGTATAACATCAGTCCAGAGTATAGTGTCTCCACTATTACAACGAAAAATGTGATCTGTGGACAAGGACTGTTGACATCACCAGGAATCTGAGAAATTCAGAATCTCATGTCTCTTCTCAGATAAGATCCTCAGTGTTTGCATAAGCTCATTAAAATTTGAGAAGTTCTAGACAATTGAATGTGGATAGGAAAGACACAATATTACAGAGATCTCTTGCTGACCAAAATAAAGAGTTAGTGTCCTGGATCCTATGCAAAACATCATAGTAATTAGGAATAAGGAATTTGTGAACACAAAGGGGAGCACACAGATACACCACAGGTTATTTCATAAAATATATTAGAGGGACTAGCTTATATTCATTGTTGCCAAAATCCCTTTTTTTTTCCAAAGGCAGGAATTAATAAACTACTTAATTTTTATTTTTTTAACAGTTGAATCAAGAAGACAGTTTCTTTGAATTTTGTAGATCCTCTTATTGTCTGAGAGACAGCATATCAAACTCAAAATTATACACTATATGTTGTTGATCTTATCACTGACAAGCAAGTTGTAACCAGGCTTTTGGGATCATTTCAAATGACAGAACATACATACCATCTCATTTGCTTATTTTACATCAGAAAATATACAAACACTAGGAAACTTGCTATAACAATGCCCTATCCTTAGAATGAAAGGGAAAGAAAAAAAAATGCAATGCTTTGTTATCCTATTTAATTATTATGTCATAAGTAGAGACTGGCTTAGTGTCCCTCGGTGTTGTTTTTAATGTAAATGTGGCATTATTGTAACCTACATTGAGAGTATAAATAAACAAACACACAAACAAGGAAATAAAACAACCAGTTGATTAGGGAAGAATTGGATGAAGTTCTTGTTGTAGGAGCAATTAGTAAACTATGTGAGGGATTGTATAGAATTGTTAGATATCCTGAAAAGTCAAAACTAGGAAAAATGGGGATCTGTTGAGAAACCTGCGGATGACAAAGGAAGTCAAAATCCCAGGTAAGTCAATCCTAGTGTACATCTTGACACTCTTTCACCACCTTCATACTCATTTGAAATCTGTGTGCTACCAATTAAGTAGAATATTCTACCTATATTTGTTCAAGAGTGAACTATATGAGAGTTGAATTCAGAAAACTTATAATCAATATTCAATTCTCTTAGCAAACTGACTTAAAGAGATAATTGCAAGCATTTAAAATGCTTTATATAAATCCATCATATTTATAGTTGAAAATATTTATCTAAGAAATCATAGCAAATATTACCCTAATGAAGACATATACAAAATTGTAAATATCTATAAATCCCTATTTTAAACAAGGTTACTACATATATGCCCTTTATTTATAATCCATATCATATGAGGGGGACCCTCAAACATAATTTATTTGTAAAAAATTGTGTATTTATTCTGACAACTTTAAATCTCAGTCACCTTCAAAGTAGTCTCCCTTTGATGCAACATACTTATTGAGACTTTTTTTCCACTGCTCAAAACAGCTTTTGACCTTGTGGACTTTGATGACTTTTAGTGCTTCCGCTTTTTTGTTTGTTTGTTTCATCTCTTCCATATTAGTAAAACGTTTCTCTTTGAGGACTTTTTCATCCGAGAAAACAAAAAAGAGTCTTTGTGTGAGATTGGGTGAATATGGAGGGTAGGGCAAGAGGGTCGTGTCATTTTTGTTAAAAAACTGCTGAATACTTAGAGTGGTGTGGACAGGTGTACTCATAAATCACCTATCATGAAAAAAGCAAACATGTTGAAAGAATTTTCCCAGAAAAATTCATTGAAGTTGAATGTAGCCTCTCATGACAATGCCAGCTGGTACACTAACACAGATGGGGTTCCAGAACACTCATGTAGTGGGAAACCTGTATTACTCAAGTCCTGCCCTCCAGCAGATAATTCTGTTTTTATGGGAGTCCTCCCTTAATGCATTCTCATACATTAAAAAACTTAAATGTTATTTTTATTTGATTTAAATTGATATTTATATTTCATCATGCATATGATGGTACAAGGATATCAATAACCATAAGAACTTATTAGTTCCCTCATTCTGTGTTCTCTTAATGTTTCACTATAGAACATTTACCACCAATCTGTATGTTCAGCCTGAGCCTGCAATTGGACATTGGTTTTGTTACAGATAGAGAAAGAGAAGAGCAACAAGCATTTGATATCTCAATGGTTTGGCATGGTCAATCGAGATGCTCTGGTTTTGGTATCCCTGTAATTATATGTGATTCCTTTTGCCTAGACTATCAATCTTATATAATGCTGCTCTGTTGTATCATGACACTAGTTACTAGATTCTTCCTTCCACCTACTAGGATCTGAGTCCTCTCTGTAACTTGGTCTTTTTATGTAAAACTGTCTGTTAGTGACTAATTCATACATACCATCACTGATACTGAGTGGCTCTAGAGAAATAATAAAAATGATAATGATTAAATAATTTATATATATGCATATATACATTTACATATATATTTATATTATGAATTTTGTACAATATTCATAAGGAATAAATGCTATAGGATCTGTTGTTTCCATATAATACATTTTAAAATTGAAACATCTGTTTTAAAAACCTTAGGTGAATTCACCATTGTTATTCAGCTGGTAAGTGATTCTTATCAGCCATTTATTAAAAATGACTTGTTTCAGTGTCAAAGCCCGTGTCATTAACATCTCACACACTGATTCACAATTTATTTGCCTGTCTTTGTTTGATTTTTTCTTCCCCACCCAATGAATGGTGGCAAAGAAGCTTTATCTTTCGCACCAACTCTAGTCAATTGGTAGAAACTACCTAGAATTCTGCATCAAAATATTTTATTTTGTTTTATTTTGTTTTTAATTTTATTTACTTTTTATTTGAGAAATTGTAGATTCACATGAAGTTGAAGCTGTATGCTCTTTATCCAACTTCCCGCAAGTGTATCATTTTGTGGAATTGATGAGTCCTATATTACATTCAGGAAACTGACATGCCCTCATTGACATAATCCATCCCCTCATTCAGATTTCATCAATTTCACAGGTAGTTGTGTTTGTGCACATATATGCAGTTAGTTCAATGCAAGTTTATCACATGTGTAGATTCATGTCACCATCATCACAGTCAGATTATGAAACCGTTTGATCCCAAGGGTGCCTCATATTAACCTTTTATAACCATAGCCTCCTTTTTCCTACCTACATTCCTAATCCCTGGGAACTACTAGTCTCTTTTCCATCTCTATAATTTTGTCATTCTGCAGATGTTGTATAAATGTAACCTTCTGATATTGGCTTATTTCATTCATTATAATTCCCTTGAGATCCATTCAAGTATTTATGTGCATCAGTATTTCATATTTTTATAGATGAGTAATATTTAATGACATCAATGTGTGGTACTTTATTCTCCCATTGAAGCACATTTGTGTTGTTTCCACTTTTTGGTTATTATGGAAAGAGTTTCTCTAAACGTTCTTGTACATGGTTTTGTGTGATTGTAAATATTCATCTCTCTGGGACAGATGTACAAGACCACAATTGTTGGGTTACAGGGTTAACCCATGTTTTGTCTAGCTGTGTAAGAAACCGCCATACCTCTTCCAGAGGCTATGCCATTTTGTTTCCAGCCAATAACATAGGAGTGATCTGCTCTTACTGCATTCTTACCAGCATGTTTTCAAAGTTATCACTAGTTTTTTTTTTAATTTTAGTCATTATTTTAGGTACATAGTATACCTAATTGTGGTTTCAATTATTTTTCCCTAATGGCTAATGCTGTTGGACACCTTTTTATATATTTATTCATATGTTTTGCCCATTTTATAATTTTTTTCAACTTAGGAGTTTTCAGAGTTTTTATATATTCTAGACACAAGTCTGTTTTCATAAGTATGGCTTGAAAATATATTTTTCATAGTCTGGCGCTTGAGACACTAAGATTTAAATACTTTCTCTGTGTTTCTATAATTTAGTGATGTGTAAAAAGGAATCAAAAGAGACTATAAAAACCTTTGTTTTCTGCATGTACAATTACCACTCCTGTCCTATCAAACACAGTTTAGACGTTAAGTAACTCTACCTATGTACTCCCTTTGCTTTCCTTTTCTGTCAGCCTTTTGCGTCTGAAGAATATAGTCTCAGGAGAATCTTTCAACCCAGTTTATACACTTTTCATTTAGCAGGACTGAAGGGAGAGACTGTGGTCTGATGCAAAGGAAGACTTGCCTAAAATACTAATGTAATAAATGATACAATCCTGCTCAAAGGTTTTGCTCCTTCAATTAAAATTTAAAAAAAAAAAATCATGCCTTTGAAATGAAAAGGCACATGTGAATTTTAATGCTTTTGTAAGCAGAGCACAATGATTTTTTTTCCTTCACTTTTTATCTTCTTTTCACATGCAATTGATTCAAATAAATGAGAAATTATATTTCTGTTTAGGATGAAATGTATAGAAAGCAGACATTAAAGTATTATTAGGAGTAATTTTCTCTTTAATATAGAACACAACACTTTACTTTTTAAATTATTTATGTTGTTAATATTGGAATATTTATAAAAATTAAAATTTATTTTTAATTAGATATCACTAATTAAATTAAAGTTAACTTAAAAAAGACAGGAATTTTAGAAGAATCTCATACACACATGTATTTGGCAGACTATGTAAAGGAAAAATTGACACAAAATTTTTCCCAAGAAAACAATCCATCGATTGTTCTTAAAGTGCATTTGCTTTTAAGGACAGATTCATGTTAGAGAATTTAGCAATTTTGAAGATAATTTAAATTATGAAACAAGTATATTCCTCCTAAGAAGTGTTTTATTCATTTTAAATTGCAGCAGATGAAGTTAGTGAAACTGTACTCTTTTAACTGGGTTACTGGTAAATTACATGCAAAATTATTCACTTTATATATTTTAATATAATAACTATCAACATGACAAATGTAAATTATTTTTACAAATGTTTATGTGTCATATACTTTCAGACCCGATGCATAAGAACAGCACTTTAAACTACTTCTGTGTGATGCCAGGGCAGACTTCCATCATCTTGGCCTCTCTGGGAGGTAGTGAAACACATGAAGGTGTGTAAACCGTTTGAACAACACAAACCCTACTGTACAACCCCTGAAATTAGGTAGGCCCCTCAGCTCCCATTCTGAGATTTATTTGATTCATAAATCCTAAAAAGCTGGGTTACTTATTTTCCTAGTTTACTCTAGATTAGGAGTTGCAGTTAGATCAGAAGCCACAAAGTTGCAGTGGGAGGAGGTAGGGAGGGGCGTTGGTTAAAGGCACCTGACGGCAGTGCAAAGCGGCTGACCCCCTGACTGTGAGGAACGCAGACTGTCAAGCACATGCAGAAATGCGCTGCGTGTTCTAGCACAGAACGAGAATGGAGATACATAATGATGGCGATTAGTCACTAAAAAAATAATTAGATTATGTGCTGTGTCCTCCAGTGAGAAAGGAAGTGAAATGTACCATCTTCCTTTTGGAAGAATTTCCACACACAGCCGTCCTCGCCCCACCAAAAGTAAAATCATTGGCAAATGATAGGACAGACTTTTTTCATGTAGAATATTCACTAACTTAAATTGTGGTATCATGATAAACATTTCTCTTAACTTTCTTGTTTCTCTCAGGATTTTATTCTGAAGCAAATTAGGATGATAAAACTATGAATATCAATTCAAGTTTCTGCTCTTAAAATGTGTGACTTTGGGCAATGAAGGTTATTTTAGGTTGAGCATTCACAACTATAAACTCCAGTTTAACTTACATCGTTAATTTCAATGCAGATCAAACAAGAGTAATTGAAAGTGACGTTAGACTGATGGTTTCCGTGATAAAGAAGTTATTGATATTAGTGTGTTGGTGTCAGGCCTCTCCCTTCAGTAACTGAGAGCGTTTTTGATTCTGGAGTACTATTTTTAAATAATCAGAGTCTAAGAGTTTGCTGATTTAAGGAGATAGATATTAAACTGATTAGCTGAATTTATTTTGTGGATTCTTCTTGGTTCTAATTAACATTAAAATATATTATCTGTGTCCTTTAGAACATAAGGAAATCAAAACCTCTAATTATAAAAATAATTACTAAAAACAAAATGAAAAAAACATTAATTATATTTACTATCTAATATAAGATTATGTTATATAATGTACATGGTAAAATATAAATAACATTTAGGAGGAAAAAAGTATATTTTTAAATTCTTCTTTCTTAAAGGAGAATATATTTTAAAGGATTAAAAATACTATAAAACTGAAGTTTTAGGTAATCATATGGCCAGTTAATTATCCTCCTCTCGAGGCCAACGGTGGTTCATGGTATGTGATGCTGTTGCGTGTCATGAAACACGGTCCTGGTTTCCATAGGCACAGATGAGCTTAACTCCCTGAAGTAGCCTTAGTCTTTTTAAGTACTAAGTTCTTTAAAGGATATTTTAACATATTTCCAAAGTGCGTGATCTCTATTCATCACCCCCACTTTTTTGTTTGTTTAAACGAAAGTATCGATAAGAGGGGAAAATAATTTTATTTTAAATATTGTCAACCTAAGAAAATAAGATACTTTAATACAGGCAAAATATGTAGATTTATTGAAGCATACAATCATATACAAAAATAGTTACCTTTTGGTAGCTTTCCTCACAACAAAATTTCTTTACAATTCCCTGAGTCTTTTTATATCCATCACTGAATGACATTGAAATATGGAATGTAAAAGGATCTCTAATAGGACAGGTTAGAAATGTAAAAACATCAATTGTCATTAACTGAGCAATAATTGATTCCCTGCATTGCCCACTGTACGCCTATAAGGGCTCTGGATGTGTCAGTGAAGAAAAGGCAGTGCCACCCCATCAAAATTTGGAAATGTAGCAGATGCCAGAGGCTTGTAAACAAATGAACGTTACCTCAGCTGCTATAAAATAAACACCATAATAAAGGGAGAGTTAAGTTAGCTTGTGAATGTGTTAATACAGAGTAAATTGTGATTAATTCCATTTCAGGTAAATAATGATTAATCCCAACAGCAAATAAAACTTCTAAATGAATATTGAAGAATTGTATAATTTTCAGGAAGACTAAAGAAAAGGGTAAATTTTAGGCTAAGGAAAGAATAAATCTTGGGTTGCTACACAGTTATGACTTTAAGTAGAAAGTAGAAAACCTGAGGTGTGGGATGGATGGGAATGTATAGTAGAAAATGAGTTTGGAAGGTAGATTGTAAGGCTCAATTCAGATATATTTACTTAAATTGGAGGTAACACAGTATAATAGAGATCGATTTTTCTTTGACTTCTGGTCAAGATGGTGGCATAGGTAAATGTAATACTTGCATTCATGCACAACCACATCAAAATTGCAACTAAACTACAGGAAAACCATCGTTCAGAGCTTCTAGAAATCTAGCTTAATGGAAGTTCTACAAGTAAGGATATAAAGAAGAATCCACATTGAGACTAGTAGGAAGGATAAAGTTGCAGAACAGGTTGGTCCCACACTCACATGTGACAGATAAATATTGAGGAGGATACCTGGGCTGCAGGGGTCCTCTTTGAGGAGTCAGAAGTCCCAACCACATACTAGCCTCCCCACCCACCCAGTACAGGGCTCCAGTGCCAGCAAGAAACATTTGCATAACTTCTGGCTGTAAAAACCAGCAAGATTTAAGGCTGAGAAATATGGAAGCTTCTGGAGCCCCAAGAAGTTCCTCTTAAAGAGCCTTTGCATGGATTTACTCAGATTCACTCCCTCTGAGCTCCAACACTGAGGCAGCAGCTTGAAAGTCCTAGGGACATATGGAAAAGAACTGAATTGTCTGGCATCAGGGCAAAAGCTATAGGGACAGCTTCCTCCCAAGCAGAAATACTGGAGGAGGCCATTGTTCCTTTTCTGAGCTCCTCCCTCACAGAGCTGAAAGGCAGGAAGCATATCTGAATCTCCATCCGTCTAGTTTGCTTTGCTCTGGTGATTCTCTGAAAACCCCAAACCACCAACTTAGGGGCCAACTCAAGGTGTTTCTAGTGATTTCCATATGCCTATCTTAGATTATGCTTCAGATTTTTCTAAAATCTCTCAAATAGCTCTGGCTGGTATAGCTCAGTGGATTGAGCGTGGGCTGAGAACCAAAGGGTCCTGGTTCAATTTCCAGTCAGGGCGCATGCCTGGGCTGCAGGCCAGGTCCCCAGTGAGGGCCATGTGAGAGGCAACCATACACTGCTGTTTCTCTCCCTCTCTTTCTCCCTCCCTTCCTCTCTCTCTAAAAATAAATAAAATCTTTTAAAAAATAAAATAAAATAAAATCTCTCAAATAAGCAGCATCTGGTCTTAGTATGCCCTGTACCACTTGTCAAGTAACCCAAGGACAAACACAAGTGGCAGCCAATCATGATTTTCAGCCTGGCCTCACCCGGGCATTTCCAAGCCCAACACCACCAGCAGCCATCTTCAGATCACTTTGCAGTTCATCCTGGGTGGCCCCAAGAAGAACACAGGTGTCAGCTGACTTTATTCTGCAATCTTGGGAGGCTCCCAAACCAGTGCACCCAGTGGACAGATTCAGATCATGTTGAAGCACCACCCAACCACTTCTGCAAGTGACAACCTCAAGGGTTGACTCAGGGGGCACCAGAGCCCTGTTAAAATATGTCCTTTTCTGTGGCGTGGGATCCTCTAAGATGGTTGCAGCCAATCTTTGCAGCTTGTTGGCCTGGGGGCCAATCCCTCTCCCCTGGGAAGAAATCCCTCTCACTGATGTGCCAACAGTAATCGAGGCCCCAAAACAATAGGAAGGTGCACACAGCCCACATTGAGTGTGTGGAAGGGGCACACCTGGAGTGCTCAGCTCAAATGATAGGAGACTGTGCCACTGGACCCAATAGGACACCTACTATATTAGGACACGTTACCAAGCCCAGGAGATGTAGTAGCTTCACCGAATGCATTAATACATAGAAACCAACACAGGGAGGCTGCCAAAATGCAGAAATGAAGAAGCATATTCCCAAATGAAAAAACAAAACAACACTCCAGAAAAAAGAACTAAACAAAATGTCAACAAGCACTCTACCAGATGCAGAGTTCAAACCACTGGTTATAAGGATGCTCAGTGAACTTTAGAGAAGAGTAGATGAAACTCAGAGAACTTCAACACTTTAATAAAAGATATGGAAACTCTAAAAAAGAAACCGTAAGAAATAAAGGATACTATAAGTGAAATGGAGAATAATTTAAAGGGAATCAATAGTAGAGTAGGTGAAGCAAAGAATAAATACAGCAATTTTGAATAAAAAGAATCAAAAGATACCCAATCAGAACACCAGAAATCAGAACAGAAAAAAAAAATGAACCTCCTCAAATAAGAATGGTGTAAGGAGCCACTCAAACATCTTTAAGCTTATTAACATTCACATTTAGGGGATGCCAGAAGTAAAGGAGAACAAGAAACTGAAAACCTATTTGAAAATATAATGACAGAAAACTACACTAACTTGGAGCAGGAAATAGACATGGAAGTCCAGGAAGCACAGAGAGTCCCAAACAAGATGAACCCAAGATTACTCTACCCAAAAAAGCTATCATATGGAATCAAGGGACAAATAAAGATCTTCCACGAAGCCAGTATTATAAGAAATATTAAAGGGTCTTCTCTTTTGAGAATAAGAGAAAAAGATACACAATATATTGTAAATAACAAAATGGCAATAAAAACATATCAACAATCACTTTAAATGCAGAGAGATTAATTAGTCCAATCAAAAGACATACAGTGCCTGAATGGATAACAAAACCAGACCCATATATATGCTATTTACAAGATACTTCAGATCAAAAGATATGGATAGACTGAAAGTAAAGAAAGGAAAAAAGCTATTTCATGAAAATGGAAACAAACAAGCAAACAAAAAGCTGAGGTACCAATACTTACACCACTCAAAATTTCCTTTAAAACAAAGGCTGTAACAAGAAGCAAAGAAGGACCAGGCAATTCTAGTTCTGGGCATATATCTGAAGAAACCCAAAATACTAAATGACATATACATCAGTATGATAACTGCAGCACTACTTATAATAGCCAAGATATGACAGCAACCTAAGTGCCTATCAGTAGATGCATGGATACGGAAGGGGTGCAGATATACAATGGAATGTGACTCAGTCATCAAAAAGATTGAAATCTTACCATCTGCAACAACATGGAAGGGCCAAGAGGGCATTGTGCTGAGTGAAATAAGTCAAGGAAGGAGACAAGTGCCATATGATTTCACTTACATGTGGTATATAAAGAACAAAATAAATGAATAAGCAGAAAAGAAACATATTAATCGATAATAGAGTACATTTTGAATGTTACCCAATGGGAGATAGGTTGGGGGAAATGGGTGAAAAATGTAAAGTGATTAAGAAGTACAATTTGTAGTTACAAAATAGTCATGGGGACATAAAGTGCAGCATAAGGAATATAGTTGATAATATTGTAATAACTATGTATGGTGTCAGATGGGGATAAGATTTATGTGAGTGATCTCTTAGTAAGTTATATACATGCCTAATCACTGCATTGTGCACCTGAAACCAATATAATATTGTATGTCAACTAACTGAATAATTAAAATATATGTATTAAAAAATGAAGAAAATACTTTCTACTAGAAAAAATCAGTGACTAACACTGTGCTTTAAAAGTCAGTTATTGATTTTGATGAAAAAGATGGTTGGCCAAACAAGAATGTGCACGCAGTAAAGTCTGTGAACAGGCTTGTTATAATAGACCCACAGTGCAAGATGCGAACCTGGGCTCGGTTAGTGCTAGTAGGACTGTGAAGAAGATGGTTTCAAATCACACTGCACAGTAGACATTTGAGGATACAAACAAAAAAATATGCAGTGATTGGATATATATGCTGCCTTTAACACTGGTGACAACAACAAGGTTAAATGACAATAACTGTGCTGAAAGTCTATGAAAAAATATACATGCTCTGGCTGGCATGGCACAGTGGATTGAGTGCAGGACTGTGAAGCAAAGTGTCGCTGGTTCAATTTCCAGTCAGGGCACATGCCTGGGTTGTGGGCCAGGTCCTCAGTAAGGGGTGTATGATAGGCAACCACATACTGATGTTTCTTTCCCTTTCTTTCTCCCTCCCTTCCTTCTCTATAAAAATAAATAAATAAAATCTTTATATATATATATATATATTTGTGTGTGTGTGTATATATATATATATATATATATATATATATATATATATATTCTACATCCTTTACATCTTTTAAACTCATGCATGAGGTAAAATCTAGATAACTTTTCCTCCAAAAATATTCTTCTTTTTCTTTTTTTACAGATTTATTGAGATATAATTAATATATAAAAAGCTACATACACTTACTGTATAAATATATTAACTTCATTTTCTGAAAAAAAATTAGAAGGGATAAGGAGAGCTTCAAAAAGCTTGAGGAGAGCCCTGGCTGGTGTGGCTCAGTGGACTGAGTGCCAGCCTGCACACCAAAGTGTCACCTGTTTGATACACAGTCAGAGCACATGCTTGGGTTGCGGACCAGGTGCTCCGTAGGGCTTGTGTGAGAGGCAACCACACATTGATGGTTCTCTCCCTCTCTTTCTCTCTCGCTTTCCCTTTCTCTAAAAATAAATAAATAAAATCTTAAAAAAAAAAAGCTTGAGCAGAAAACTGGCTACACCTGCTTTAAATTTTAACCTATCTCCATATATTGGTAATCTAACTAAAATTCCAATATTGATCATTGTACTATTTTATTGTGTTATAATAAAAAACAAAAGATAAAATGCTCATTTTGGGAATTGATGAATTTCAGATGAAGTCTATAAAAGTTGCTACTATTTTTGTTACATAGGGTCTAAATGAAATTAAAGTATTATATCAATTTTTTGAAGCCTATAATCCCTGTGTGTATGGATGTTTTACAGTACTTTTATTCTGCACATTGTTTTGTTTCTTTATGTAGAAAGAATAATCCATTAAGTTAGAAACTGCCAAGCAAGGAAATTATATAATAAATAACCTTATTTATATGATTTAATATTTTATGTTGTTTTTCACTTCCAACTTTAACAATTTATTTCTTCTTTGTCTACATTATTCTTTGACTCACATTCTGTTTTTATTTTTCCTTTTTATCTGCATAACATTTTATTAAATTGTCTCCTGGAATACTCATGTTATAGGTTAAATGTTTTTTAAATATCATTATTCTTTATTTTTTTAGGTGCCAAAAATTCATAAAAGCAGTCTACTTAAAGAGTTTCTCTCCCACAGTGAATTTTATGTGTTTCATTTCTCTTATGGGGGAAATATTCCATTGGTCAATGGTAAATTAGATGAGCAATTCCCATTATTTTTAATTGGCACTGTGGTGCGATTTTATTCATATTGATAAAAAACTTACTCTTTATGATGAGGAAAAGCTTCAGGGGAAAAAGATGAAACTGATATATTTAATTTTGCTCTTGAAATTAAATAAGTATAATACAAAATTTTAAACTTGATTAATCAAATGATAAATTAAATTTATAAATTGAAATATAGATGTTTTCATTTATTGATTAAGTGAGTTGTTCACTTTCAATTTTGAAGAACTTATTTCATATTAATACAATGAGCATCAAGGAAAAGAAGGCAGTCTGTTTTATAGCAAGAGACTGACATCATCCTGAATCAACTACAGTACTCTATATTTATAATCTTGACAATACACTTGTTTGGCTTTAGATCATTCTACTCATTATCTTTTATTTTACTTTTGGAAGAAAAAAGACCAACTAAAAATTATTACTTAAAGAATAATATAAAATCTGGTACAGAAATAAAAATAAAATATAATTTAATATTTCGGGTGATTACTCTTCCCTCCTAGTTATACAAATGATTAACCATTAATAATATTATTTATGATATGCTTATCTTACTTTGTTAGTGTATTTAAGTTGATAACAATAACCTCAATAAGTAAAAGATTCGTTTCTTTGGACTTGCAAACTATGTCTAGATACGATGCTTGGTCTATCTCTATTTAGTCTCTATCCCCAAAGGGTAGTGTTGCAGGCCTCCCCATGGAAACTGAATATGTTTACTAGTAATCCTCCTTCTTCGCAGACTTTAATTTACAGTTTTTCTTACCCCATTTATTTAAAACTGATAAAGGCTCTTCTGAGCTTTACTTTCTTTGCTTCTTTCATACTACCGCTTAAAATTAAAATCTAAATGTCTCAAGTCAAAAAGTAGTGAGATTGTCAAACTTTCTTCAGTACTCTTGCTTCAACATTTTGACCCCTAAACTTATCATGGCTTTGTAGGTATGAACTTAAAATTTTGCCCTGTCAGATTTATGACACAATAAAAATCCTTCTGGCTACTCTGGTTCTTAATGGATACCCTCTGGCTTCCCAGCCTCCAGCTCACAGAATTAAGGACTTGGAAAAGCATTTCACAGTATGTGGATGTTATCTCAATGAACTATCCAGAATATTTCCCAGAACATTGGCACACAAAATCATCGTTCACTCAGATGCTATCTATTTACTGTAACGGGCTATTTTTTTCATTATCTAACTGTTGTAGTTTTTCTTGTCAAAAGATTGATGTGGTAAAAGCTTCTCCATCATAGCTGCGATCTCTATCTGGGGTTTTGACTTGAGCATCTAGTTAGATGGTTGGTGCCATTTCCTCAGATGTACAGATCAACATAGAAGCCTGTACGAAGTCAGGCATAAATAATTTCATTTTGAGAAAGTAAATTTTGAAATGCCTTTTATATAGTGGAGAGGCTCAGTGAGCAATTTTATGTATCAATACAGTTTATTCTTTAACTATAACAAATAGGTATCCGCCTGACATATGCCTGACACTATTCTTACAGTAATACACAGCAATACAAGCACATTCGCTTTAAATACATTAGACTACATTACAAGACATTGAAATAACTTTGTGTCTTCCAAATCATAATGTCTGTAAGAATTTCACATTACATGTAATGCAAATCCACTGTAATATGGAATTTTTATTATAATTTACAATTTTCTTACTGAGCATTATGCATCAATATTTCTGGCTTTTATGTCAGTTTAAGACTTCATAGAACATTTTTGATCCTCTAAAATATATTTAATAACATATAGTTTGATTTGCTGTTTCCAATAACTGTTTAAAAGCCATTTTGAGAAATTTTCATGAGAAACTACAGATAAAACACCCGAGACTAGGCTGTAAAATTTGCTTGTTCAGTTGTCCCTCTTCAGCATCCCTTGTCCTGCTCAGCACAAAGTGTGGCTCTGCAATGGAATGTAAGAAAATTTAGTTACCTTTAGCATGTGTTTATTTTTGGTTTGTCATTCTTTATGAAGATTTATATGTCAGAAAGTGAATCAATTAGTGCTCACATTCTTTATTTTGATGATATAATCATACATACACTAGATCAAAGTTGGAGTGGACCGAGGAGATAATGAAAAGGGAAGAATTCCAAGTATGGAGTGCTTATTTGATACATTACCTCCTATAAAATTCCCAACAACTCTGGACGGGGGTAACTACTTTTAAATGTATATATTTGTGAAAAGTTAAGATATGAGGGTTGAAGTGCTGGCATATTTTGCAAATTTAGTAAGTTGTATTTAAGGATTTATTTAAAAAATAAAGCAAACACATAAAAGATAACATATAAATATCTGGGACATAATATGGCAAGTAGACAAAGGCAAAATAAGGGTCTGACTGTCACTTATGTCTTTAATACTCAACTGAGGGTATTTTTTATTATTGATTTTTTAGAAAGAAAAGAGGGTAGAGGGAGAGAGAGAAATATTGATGTGAGAGCAAAACATCCATTGGTTTCCCCCTATATGCATCCTGACCAGGGATCTGGCCCTCAACCTAGGTATGTGTTCTAACCAAGAATCAAACCCGCAACCTTTGTTGGTGTATGGGACAATGATCAACCAACTTAGTCATCCAGCTAAGACCGACTCTCACTTTTCTAAATATTAGAAGTAAACAAAAATTATACATTTACATTATATGATTTATTTTTCCTAGAGAAAAATCATATTAGGAATTTTGTTACACTAGTTTTACTTGTTATACTAGTTTTATTTGTTTTTTTTTTATATTTCCATTCTTGGTTTCCAATAATTTCTTTTTTTAATTAATTTTTTGTTTAATTACAGTTATTTGCAGCCTCTCCCCTCCCCCTCCCTTCCCCTCCCGTCCCACCCCCCCAACCTCCCTCCTCCCCCTTAGTTCTATTTATTTGTTATACTAGTTTTATTAAGCACACTTCAAGGTTAGAAAATATAAATACTTTAAAGATAGACCTGTAATTTTTAAATATCTCAACAATTTGTTATTTCTTTCCACTCACATTTTCAAAATTTCCCCCATAATAGTATAATAGAGGCCATATTGGTCTCTCTTCCAATTTTTTCTTTTTAACTCATCATTCCTGCTATACCAGATACCATGATAAAATTATATGTGGTCATATAAGTCGGTCATATAAATTAGTTATTTATAATAAATATGCAATATATTCATGTTTACATAACCAACTAAAAATACACATACACACAAAGTCCCTGGGTGCCAGGCCAATTACAACCCAGTAACGGATGGAAAACATTTTTGTTAGTTTCCATGATCTTTTGTGGAATTTCTAATTGTTTCTGTTTTAGTGAATCTTGATCTTGTATTGATATTAAATTC
The DNA here is from genome assembly GCA_004026765.1 of Micronycteris hirsuta. Lineage (NCBI taxonomy): Eukaryota > Metazoa > Chordata > Mammalia > Chiroptera > Phyllostomidae > Micronycteris > Micronycteris hirsuta. The sequence continues at coordinate 45,077 of PVJI01006478.1, read as the reverse complement.
AGCTATTCTATTACATCACTTGATTCTTCTTTATGTTTTTTTGGGGAGCGTTACTTAAAATGTCTACTACTTCTTGGTTGTTCCTTCATATTTAAAAATAAAAACATTCCCTGACTGATTTAAGTAGCTGTAGGAGATTTTTTCTTCTCTTCTCTTCTCTTTAGAGCTGTCTTGCATGAATAGGCAGTGCCTTCCATGATCTGTGAATCAGAGCAGGGGTCCCTAATCCCCAGGCTGCAGACCACTACCAGTCTGTGTGGCCTGTTAGGAATCAGGCTGTAGAGCAGAAAGTGAGCTGTGGGCAAGCAAGTGAAGCTTTGTTTGCATTATCGCCTGAGCTCTGCCTCCTGGCTCCCATCCTCCCTCCACTCTGTCAGTAGAAAAATTGTCTTTCACAAAACCAGTCCCTGGTGACAAAAAGGTTGGGGACTGCTGAATTAGAAAACCAGGTGCACTGACACATGGTTTCAACAGAGAGGAGGGGGGGATGCTGAACCACCCTGTGTAGTTAAAATAATATTTCTCTAGACATTTTGCATTACAGCGCATTTACCATTGATAAGAATTACATTACTTTTCCTTTTTTATCTTTCTCCCATCATTTTTTGGAGGATCATGTTGTCATCAAATTGAAATTATTCAGTTCCTCGATTAATTACTCTGATTGTTTTTTAATGGCCAAGCCTGTCTTATTTTTTTATAGCGAATTTAACCCTAATTTAATACAGCTTTGGTGTTTTTGATACTTCCCAGGCCCCTGGAGTGAGGAAGGAGTCACAGGAAACACAAGAGGTGGTGGGACTGAAGCCACATCATGGCACTTGCTAGATTTCCCTTCCCCTGGTTGAAGGGTAAACAAACCAGCGCAGCAGCATTGTGTTGCCCTGACAAACAAGCTAACAGGGCACGTGGTCTCAGAGACAAACCTTGCCTGGAGTTTGTGCAGGCTGGAGAGGGTAACTGACAGAGGGGAAAACCCTCCTGCTCCCTTCCAGAAGATGGGGATAGGGGGTTGTACAAACCCGCCAGTCTATCTTGGCAAAAGGACAGATTGGCTAGGGAAGTTCAGTGCTTCTGGAACGCATGAAATTTTGGGCCCCGATATATAAATGAAGGGAGGGAAGAGACTTGGTCCTTCTCTTCCCCTCACTCACCTACTCCAGTCAGCTCACGCCAAGGCCGAAACCTGTACTGGGCCATGCTCCAGAGCCTCGGCAGTGGCCTGCAGTATACCATGGCTGGGTCCCATATCATGCCCCTTCTCTTGCACTTAGCTCAGTGCATGGATATATAGGCCAGAATACTCATTGGCCTGAGGATTGTGAGCAGCCACCTGCACAAGGCCCAGTGAACTGCACACCTGCATGACCTAATGCAGCAGTTGGCAGTGGCCTTGGGCCCTAGAGGCTGAAACATCTATGGTATGGCAATGGTGATGGGGGCCCCGCATGCGCACACTTCAAGGAGGAAGCTTGAAACAGAAGAGCAGTCTGCCTAGCAGCCTTATACTCCAAAGGAGAAATAAGAATAGAGGACTCTCTGGGCTTGATTTTGGGTTTCAGTCTTCTGGGGAACAAATGTGTTTTTTCTGTATTTTGCAGAAGAGGGAGCCCAGATCCAAGGAGTCCCTCCTCCCCGAAACTGTGCAACCTTTTAATAAAGACCTTTTTCCTTCCCATGAAACTTTGTTTTATGCCTGTGTGTAGCAGCGGGAAGCTGAGCCCCACTTCTGGTGCATAACAGTTTAGCAACCCATCTGGGACTCTGTAGACCTTAGTCAGATCCCAGCTGCCTGAGGCAGGTGAACCCAAAGAATGCAAATGGGCTGATTTCCCAATCTCAGGGAACTTTCCTGAGCCCCTGCTCAAGGCTCCAGTAGCTAGGTCTACTAGATGGTGGAAGGAAACAGGTTTGGGGAAGAAAGGGACCCCAAGTCTGGGTGATTCAAATGGGCATGCACTCTGGGGATTGGGCACTCTGCCTTATGGGTCCAGATAGAGCCACTGTGGTACCACTCGGTGAGCCACGCCTGCCATTCTGGCTATGTGCCACACGGGCACCACGCCAGACAGGTTTCCTGCACAAGTGAGATTTGGTGGGGGCAGCTCTGATCTGGAGGAATACTAACCGGGGTCTGAGGGAGACCATTTCAGTGCACAAATGGGATCCACAGAGGACTGATTCCACTCTGGAAGCCATGAACCAGCATCTAATGGGAATCATTCTGGAATCCACGAACAACGGTCTGGGTGAAAACTGTCTGAGTTCAGGTGGGCCACAGAGGAATCAGGTCTGGGAAGGAGACAGACTGCAGGATTGGGTGAGGATCACCTGAATTTTGAGTGGCCAATGTTTGGGTGTTACTATTTGGCACTCCAGCCGCACACATGTGTCCCCAGGAAAGCCATGTGGCTAGGATTGGACAAGAAGTGTCCAAGTTCTGGGGGTTAATTTTATGGGGGCCACAATATGCAATGCAAATTGGCAAAAAATGGTGCCCTAAAACCTGCTTGTAAAATAAAGTTGTGGGTTCAACTTTTGTTGATATGTTCCCAGTTTTCCTACATTCTTCTGACCATAGTTTTGATTCTGTACAATCAGGGCATTAGGAGAAATTCTGTGCAGCTATTGGAGTGAACCCACTGTATGAAATTTTAGTGGACTGGGGTAGGTACAGCCATTATGCAATGTCTGAGAAGAAATTGGTTTTCTATTGTAACATGGCTTGGCCTATGTGTATTTTGGATTATGAGAAAAATGGCCCATAAATGGTTCCCTAAATTACTATATCGTCATGAAGTTGGAACTATATTGCCAATGGTTGGAGAAGTGGGATAAAAGCCCCTATGTCCAGGCATTCAGGTACAATGGAATTTTTGCATGACCTGTGCTTCAAAAATTTACAAAATAAGTTTACTATTCTAGGGACTTTTAGATGCCTGATACAGAGTTAGAGTATGGTCCTTTCCATTGTTAAAAGGAAAGGATTGAAAATGAGTTATAGTTATTTGCGAATTAATGAGAAAATCTGTGAAAGTTTTAAAAAGGTACCTAGAAAGTTTCTGAAAGTTACAAAAAGGTTTGTGAAGGTTGTAAAAGTTGTGAAAATTTTAAACTTAAAAAAAGAAACCTCGGCTCATGGTTACAATTATTCTTTGCTTATTTTATTACCTTTTAGGAACTTGGTTTGAACTGTGCTATTTCATATGCACCAAAAATCCTCTGTCTCAGCCATTTGGTGCCTTGTGCCATTTGGTGCCTTTTGCCAGTTGGTGCCAGTTGGTGTTTTGGTTAATGAGAAATTGTGTCTCTGTCACTGGGGCATTGTGCCACATGGTGCTGGCTGGTTACTGGCTGGTGTGAGAGCACATCTCTGCTGTTTAGGGCTTTTGTGCCATTTGGACCTGGTAAAGGTCATTTGGGATACTGGTTGACATATCAATTGGTGTGAGACAAGATTCTAAGACTAGTTCTAGTTCCTCCCTCTTTGAAACTGTCTTTACTCTAAATTTTGCTTTTGTGTCTATTTAGAAAGCAAATTAAATTTTTAAGAGTTAAAAATTCACATTAAGTTGGGGAAATTGTATGGTTTTAGAAATAGAAGGCATAAGGCATAAAAATGCAATTTTGGTGAATATTTGAAGGACTAAGATTTTCCTTTTTTGCCTCATATTTTTTTCCCTACCTGATCCTTCCAAAATCTGGCATTCCTAACGAGCGATGGCATAAAGTTTCTTTGCATCAAACCAGTAAGACCAGTTTCTAACTGTGGTTTATTAACCAAGACTCTGACTTGAATGTCATGCCTAAAGGACACATGTCTGGACTCTGGTTATTACCAGAAAACCTTGAGAAACTAAATTGACCTTGGAAGCTAACTGGGGAAATAGCCTGATACCTTATTTGGTCATTTGGTTCATAACAGTCTTTCAGATAAAGAACAAAGTTGCTTTCCTGAAAGATGACACGGGAGCAAACTTAAGGCACTTTGGGAACCTGCAGGACTTGAGGAATAAAGGTACGACAGGCAAAGCTGTGTGACAGGTGTGGGGCTTGACTTCTGCACCCTAAAAGGCTCACTAAAGCTCATTCTAAAGGTTCCTTGTAAAAATTCCAGCAAAATATACATAAAAATTGTATAGAATTAATTTATGTTCCTGTTGTGTTTATGCAAATAAGTAAGCAAAACAAAAAAACTAGCAGTCTCTTTGATGACAATGAGGGCAATCTTAAAGAAAAAAAATCATGTTTCAAAACAATCACAATGCTAGGTTATGGATATTGGACTGTAGTGCAGAGAACTGTTTTCAAAGTTTTATTTTCACTTGGAAATTGAACTAATTTCCATATTTGCCATACAAATTTTACATCAGGACCTAACAACATCACCCGAAACATTCAGTTTACAGGCCAGAAGAATTTGTAAAATTGTCATTATTTAATGTCATTCCAGCAAAGGCCTTACAACTGGACATCTTCTCAAATGTGAGTCTTGCAAACTCAGATACTGGGTTACATGTAAATTAACATTTATGATCTTTCTTCTGTTTTCGTAAGATGCATACTATGACCTCATTACCTGAATACTAGCTTACACAATATAGGCCTCACTTTAGAATCCCATCTATATTTCTGCCTCCCGAGACTCAACAGTTTGACCGGACTAGATGGTTGAGTTAATAAAGCACGAGGCAGTCCATCAGCTTCACTTAAAACGACTTCTCTTTTCTGCCCTAGTGGTACAGACAAAAAAGGCCCGCAATTCTTTAGAGGAAGGGAATCTTAGAATGTTCCTTTCAGCTTAATATAAGTTAAATATAGTGGACAAAAGGGCTTCAGAGAGTATGGCACTTATTAAACACCTTCCTAGAAGGAAGCCTCTCCTTTCTTAATCTAGACACTATAGAATTATCCCCAACCTTTCTGTGGTTCTGACTATGACTTCTAACCTTGCCAGATTTGTCACCTCTAAATACAAGGATGCATACTTGTCCAGCAATGCCATCCTTTGGACAATGTGCACTCTGCTTCACAGAGACAGCCAACTGACCTGGACTTTACACAATTCTTCTCCTTCACACAAAGACCTTCCTCCTCTCCAGATTCACTGAATTTTTGTTCTCTGGATCTAAGAATAGGTAGGACTATGCACATGACCAACAAAATATAGTAACCATAAAAATAAGACCTTTGCCCCTTTCCCTTTGTAAAATGCCAAAGGTTCAGAAGTGTTAAAGGGGGTGAATGATACCCCCTGCCCGGGTCCCCAGAGTGAGGGAGGGGTCCCACAAATGCCAGAGGCAACAGGACTAAAACTGCAGCATGGCACATAATAGATTCCCTTTCCCCTGGCTAGTGGAAAACAAACTAACACGGCAGTATCATGTTTCCCAGCAACTGAGCCAGCCAGTGCATGGGGCCAGAGGGAGATTTTGCAGATTTTGCACAGGCTGGCTAGGTTAATAGATGGAAGAAAAAACCTCCTTTTTCCTTCTAGAACATGGGGGAGTTGCAAACCTGCCAGCCCAGCAAAAGGATGCATTGACTAGGGAACTTGGATGCTCTCAGAGCCCATGGAATTTTGGGCCCAGAGATTTAAACAAGAGTAGGGCAGAAACTTGACCATTCTGTCCTTCCCCTCATGTGCCTGGTGCACGTAGGCTGAGTCTCACATGCTGGGCCTTACTCTGTGGACATGTGCTTGGGTGGCAGCCCATGGGACGCTGAAGCTCCATGCCACATGGATAGTCCCAGATTGTGCCCCTACTCTTGCTCTGAGTTCAGTGCATGGATGCACAGGCCAGAATTCTCACAGGCTCAGGGGGTGTGAACAGCCTTGGGCATGGGGCCCCATGCATGTTGCTCCTACATGAATGACTGCAGCAGTTGGCAGCAACCCTGGGCCCCTGGAGTTAGAACAGCTGTGGCATGACAATGCAGTGTTGGCCTCACATGCACACACTTCAGGGAAAAAACATGAAGCCAAAAGGCAGTCTGCCTAGCAACCTTGTATTCCAAAGGACAAATACGACTACAGGGGAAATTTCTAGGCTTGGTTTTGGATTTCAATCTTCTTGGAAACAAAATATTTATTTTCTGTTTTGTGAGAGAGGAGCCCAGGTCCAGGGACACCCCTCTTCCTCCAAATTGTGCAACCTCTTAATAGAGACAATTTTCTTTCCCCACCAATCTCTGTTTTATGTCTGTGTTCATGGGCGAGCACCCAAACCCCACTTCTGTTCAGTAACATCTTCTTATGAAGACTTACTTATCTTTGGGGAATTTTTCTCTGCTTTTATTTCTTTATTGATGAAATACCTGAAATTTCTTGTCCATGTAAGGTTCTTCTTCCAATTTTTAGCACTCCTTCAACTGGATATCCCATATGGTTGTTTTCACCCCCCAGCACCACGCAAGGTGCCTTCACCAGGGACCACGGCTTTCTCCTATAACTCATGATCTTTGCTCAGAAGTGCTCTGGCTTCCTGTTTATGGAACGCTACTAATTCTCATTTTTTCTAGCTCCTAACTTTGGTCCCTCCTCTGTTTGCTGCCTTGCTTTTATATTCCAGTCACAAGCTCTTATTATTGTCATCTCAACCCTGATTGAAATTCTTTCTATAGTTTCTTTATTTAAAATATTACTGATTACCTTTGGCCACAGTGTCTTGTTGCCAACCATTTATGGATGATATTTTGTTTAAGTTAATTTTTGTCCTGCAAGCAGGAACTATTCAGTGGCATCGATTGTACCATTCTAGGGAGGCATGTACCATGTAAATATAATTAAGTAGTCTTTATTCAGCAAAATTCTAAGACATGGTAGTTACTATAACAGTATTTATTCAGATGCACTCATTTTATGGCAAGGTTGGGAAATACATTGTTTACACTATTTTCATAGTGCTCACTTCACTCAGTAAATCCTTATTTGATTTTTATTGGTTTTTAGATGCCAGAATACAATTATAAACTGTGGTGCTAATGTTAAAAGTCATTCCTAATCTTACCTGGAAGTCAAGAGTCACTGAGCATTTCAATTTTGCTGGAGAAGGAAAAGCTCAAAAAGAGATTGTAGGTGAGGAGATATTATCACAACACACACACACACACATACACACACAGACACTACTCTCACAAGAACAGCATGGATATGTAGTTATTGATGGAGTCTAGAGTAACTGAGGGACAGCAGAATCTTAAAATGGGAAATTTTGCTAAGGAATTAATGAAATATGTTTGATTTGTGAAAATGAAGGAAAATATCCTTTCCAAAGAAAATGAAATGTAAATGAGAAAAAGAATTGAAAACAAAAAACAAAAAACCTGGAGCTACTCAATATACTATGAATCAAAATGAACTCAGTGCATTCATGCACATTTAGAAATAGGTAAAATTAACCTATTTTTCTATGATATCATCTTACAGTTTGAAATATGTGTCATTTTTAAGCATTTAAATATTATAATCAAATTAAGTAGAGATTGTCAGTGATTACAGTCAGCCAGAACTCAGTATGTATTAGAATAAATTTAAGGATTATTAACTTCTATCCCATAATTTTATTTCTTAAACTTTCTAAGTAATTCCCATACATTGAATAGAAATCAACACTTTTGATTATGCATTGTTGCCTTGATTTTCCTCTCTCTTTTTTTTGTGTGGTGTGCTCCTACGCACAAGAAAGGGGGTGAATGTACTGTAAGAATTTGCAAATTTCCCAGAGGTGGTCCTGAATTACAATTGCTTGCCCATCCATAAAATGGTAAAATGATTTTTTGGTAATATAAAAACTGGAGTAGCATATTCAATTTTACACACAAGATTTTAATCATTTCATAATGTGCCTCAATTGTCTTCCAGGATAATTTTGTTTTCCTCTCCAGGAGTGGCAGCTTCATGTAAAAAGCCTTAGGCACAAAAATCACTTTGAAGTGCTTTGGACTGCTTTCAAGATCTGCTGTGACTCTTTTTGTGATATAGTGACACCAGCATTTCATATTTTGATATTTATTCTAAGGAAAAAGGTAATTTTCAAAGCTAAATAAACAATTATATTGTTAACAGTGAAACAGCTTCAGATGTTAGACCTCATTTCTTGATTCTGGCTAAGAAAGAATTAAGAGTTAAGACTCACAAGCAAAAGTTTACTAAGAATGTCACAGAGGTAGAAGTGAGTCAGCTGGGCTTCATGGACTCAGGAAATGAGTTATAGAGACAAAAGAATTGTGCTTGGAGCTTAGGAGAAAGAATGGCAAAGGAAACAGGCGCAGGGGAAGGAGAGGGAGAAAGGCGAAAGCATGCTCCAGAGGGAGAGAGACAAAGCATGCTGGGCCCTTCACCTTAAGGATGTCTTAGGGGAGGATCTTAATAGAATAGCCATGAGCTTTCCAGGTAGGTCTCCTTAGGGTCATAATCTCCCATAAGTGGTCATCGCCAGGGCAGGGGATCATTAGTCATGGCAGCTGGTCTTGATGACAGCCATGACATTGTTTTATTAGTTTTGCTTTTTTGTTTTGTTTTGTTTTGTTTTGTTTTCTCTGTGCCTAGAGCTGAAACACAACTGAAGCCTAAATGTTATCCCTAGTTTGACCAAACCTTTGTCTCTGTGTTCAGCTGACCCTATGGTTTTCTCCTAAGATTATTTGATGTAGGTCAGAAACACACTGTACTGAGGGCTTAAAGTTTAAGGGGCTGGTCATGCAAGGGAGCCATAGAGGCTCTTCTCTGGCTCCTTTATCCTTCTCTAAATGGGTCCATCACATGACAGAGGACAAACCAGGGGAGGAAAGGTCAGGGGAGGATCCACTGACTAACAATATGAAAAATCAGGTGCTTAAACCACATGACCAGTCATATGCTAAGGGAGGAAAGATCACCTTGGAGGCAAGGTCCCCCCAGCAATACTTGTGTTCCCCATTTCCTTCGTTGCTAGGCACCGGGGCTTCTGTCCTGTGAACTCCTGTGCTGACCTTTCGTTCCTACTCTGCCCAGGCCTGTCTAATGGCCTGCTCCAATATCACTGATTTGTCAGCATTTAGGAAAACACAAAAACATGTGTATATACTTCATGTCCTTTTAAAATGTGGGATGGGGGAACAAGTAAAGAAGATGGTATATTAATCACATCTAGTTTATAAAATTGATAGCACATAAAAGGTTTTTCTCAAGCTAGGAAATACTTATGCTATTACTTTTCACTTTTTAAATATATCATATTTAATACATAAATTGACCATTTTATATTTAACAAGAGTTTTTTACATTTAAATTTTGAGGAATTATTCTTTGTCAAAATTTATGCAACAATCATTGCTGAGGTGGCAAGAAATGGAATACTGTTTAATTCAAATATGTTGATGCAATAAACTATTAGGCTTATTACCTATGAAATGCAAGACTTACATAAGTGATTAGACTTTGAGTATTTTATATGAAGTAGGTAGGTAAATAAGTCTGAAAAAGTAAAGATAGAATGCATTTTTAAGTTTTATCTATTTTAAGTGCTTTTCTCATATCTGTGGCAAATTGAGCAAGTGAGAAAAATACATAAATAATTACTGTTTACAAACATAATTTATGGTGCTGTGCTGGCTACCCTGGGGTCTACCAAGAAGCAAGGGAGTGATTCCTTATTAAGGAGTTAATGATGTTGATATAAAAATATATGATCAAATTTTAAATTATTGTACAATTTATGGGGATTTTTGTCATATGAAACATACAAATGAAAGTCCCATAGAAAAAGGATGCGTTTTAAAGACTGGTCAGAACTCAAGCGCCACCCATCACTCTGAATTAAAGCCAACTAGTTCTGAATAATAAAGTTTCAGCTTGAATCATGTCCCCTTAATAGATCTTCTTGACTACGAATTGTGCACAATAATATCTCTTTTACTTCTGAATCCCTAAATCACGTAGCTATCAAATTGTATATATCTGTGTAACATATAGAGTTACATACAGTATTTTCTATCATTATTCATGTTTTTATGGATGCATTCAGTTTTAATTTAACTGCAACATTCTCACAGTAGAGACCTTCAATATTACTCTCTTATTTGCCAATCACTCATCATTACTTATACGTAGTAGGCACTCAGTCAATGTCGGTTGATTAAACACAGCATACGTAGAGTGTAATAGATGAATATGTGAATTTATGGTATGTGCCCCCTTCAAAGACACTTTAAGTAGTAGGCTTATGTACCACATGAACTCTCAGACACAGATAATTAGACATAACCTTCAGGCAAAGAATCCTTAGTCATTCCAATAACTTTTGGCATGTAAGAAGACTCATGAAAGTCTATCTATTGCGAATATAAGCTAATCAACACAGAGAGGTTGAATATCGGTAGTGATCTGATAAGTCATAATAAAGAACTGAAGGTTTCCCACAGTGAGCCAAAGTTAAATACCTACATAAAGGGAGTAGATGAGAGAAATGAGAGAAATAAGAAGAAGAAAACAGATATGAAAGATCAGGGAGCCCCAGAGAAATGTTCTGTCTCAGGTACTGAAGGCTTTTGAGAGAACAGCTGCAGTTTGCAGAAATTAACCTGTGTTTCCTTTTCTGCCTGAGGAAGTGAAAGATAGATCAGACTATGTTATGATAATTTGAAGGGAAAAATCCCTTCAAGGGATTTTGATGAGTGGATCTGGAATATTTGAGAATCATTATGCGGGAATCATTGCTGAAATATATAAAAATTAATGTGATTTCCTATACCTCATTGCTTAATTCACCAGAGCAGATAAATAAGGTAGGGCAGCTTCTTTTTTTTACTGGGAAAAGCATATGTATATATAAATGTAAAATGGGCATATTAAAACCTCTGTTTATCTGTTTTAGAGTGATAAATGCCACTTTTAATTAAATTTATATATACCAAATTAAATTATAAAAATATTTAATAAATAAAGTTACATTAATTGTGCAGAGTCACACACCTTGCAGCCTTCCTGTCACTGGTTGTCTTCTACTTTTAGCTGAACAACAAAATCATCACATATGCCTTGGATAGCTTCTGAAGTTCAGTTCGAACTCTGAATATGCCAAATGAAATGCGTGAGATTCATTAGCATTCTGTGGGGGTTTTCTTTTGTGTGTGTGTGTGAAAGAATGTATTTATTTCATCTGTCTTGACAGTTTTCTCACAACTGCTGAATCAATCTGTGGACCAGTTTGACACCAGACCAGGATGTTACTGATTCAGTAGCATTTAGATGACAAATATGTTCTTTGTTAAAAGTCATAAAATGAATTACTTATTTTTAAAAAAGTTAAGATTTTGTTAACACAATTCCAAAATCAGTATCTGAATATGTTGAATTTAGTTTAAGCTGGAAATGCTATTTCCAACATTCGTATTCAAGGTAATGTTCAGTTTATTAAACTCACCACTAGCAATAATGTGTCAGGAAGAGTCATTTAAAGTGATAAAATTTTCAATTTAATTCTGCAAATATTTATTGGGCAATTACAATGTGCTACATTAGACTCAGTTAAGAAGGCAAAATGAAAAATACAAGGTTTCTGTCCCACATTCTCTAAAAAAAAAAAAAAATAGAGCAAGTGGAGAAGTTTATAGTTGTTATCTTTAGAATTAGGTACAGACATCTTTCCTGAATTGCTATTATAATTTCAAGGTATCAGCCATATTTGTCAGGACTGTGATTATCTATTGCTTCTCCCAAAAAGGGAGTCATAGGAACTGGTTCAACGAGCTCATTCTATTGTTGTGATTAAAGGGTCAAGTTTAGGAGAAAGTTGTGATAAAAAAGAAAAGCCAACTCTGAAAACCAGGGATTCTTACTTGAATTTCTATATCTTCCATATCATATTTTCCCCTTTTGTAAATTATTTGTTTAAGAAATGAAAAACCATTGTCTTAGCAATATGGAGAGGACGTTAATAAAAATGGCCATTTAAGAATAATAAGAGAGTGTCAGTTTAGCCGGTAAAAGCTTTTTGAGAGAGAAAAAGTGGGTTGGGGCCATTTTCAATGAAAAAGGAAAAAATAATATAAAAGTAGAAGAAACCCTGTACAAAACAAGGACATCCTATTGTTTTTCTGTTCTAAAAAAAATGTATGAAGTGAAGATGTTGAAATTCTTTAATTTTTCAAACTACATTTATTTCCACTATTGAGTATTAGCAAGTTGGCATTTAGCATGGTGGATTGAAATATGTTACCATGGCCCATACATGTTGGGTGTGATTTTGGGGTATGTCTATGTTTGGACAAAATGCCCAGAGAGATCAAAATAATACATGAAAATAACCAAATCCTTACAAAAAGTGAACACTGCTTATAACTTTGCTGTAATATCTATGCTACATTTATTTTTCATATAACTCTGATCTTTAATTTTATATAAAAGATTGTCTTCAAGGAATATTATATAAAAAATTCTGAGAGATTTGGCAATATATCATTTTATTTAAAAATATTATAGTGAATATCAACAAAGAGATTTTTAAAGTTGACACAGTGAGGCAGAAGAGCCAGAATAGCCAACACGATATTGAGGGGAAGAACGAAGTGGAGGACAGACATTCCTTCACTTCAAAATTCACTTACTATAAAGTTATAGCAATCCAAACAATGAGATTTGGTGAAAAAATATGTATATAGATCAATGGAACGGGATAAAGACCCCTGAAACAGATCCACACAACTGAACTTTGATAAAGGAGAAAAGGCAATATAGGGAAGCAAAAACAGCCTTTTCAAAAATGGTGCTGAAACAGCTAGAAATATAATGCAAACAAATAATAAATCTAGACACAGACTATCCTTCCCAGAAAATAATTCAAAATAATTATGGGCATAAATGTAAATTTTTCTTTGTCTATTGAAGTGGAAAAGGTAGTTTTTTTAGCTGATGTCAAAGTCAAAGGTAAATATTATATTTTATGGAAAATATCTAATTAAGTTATATTGATCAAAATTTACTTAGATAATATAGTTCTAAAACAAACATAGTTAAATAAATTTGAGATTCAAAAGTGTATATTTAGAATATTCATTATGATCAAATATTGTTCAGTATGACAGAGCAAGGCTGGTTCAGTTAGGAAATATATTAATGTATGTCCTTAAATACATTAAAGTATATAAAAGTGGAAGAATACACCACAATATGCCAACAAGTCATACAAAACAATTGATGATCATTTATAATTTCAATTAATTAAGCCACAATGAATAAAACCAAAAAAGAGAAATGCTCATTAATTTGGCCATTATTTAACTAAATTCTAGAAGTATGATGAGGCTTAGGAAGACAGAAACTATCCAAATACTTTTAATAAAGCCTGAAGAGAGCGGCCCCCACATGAATGGATTCCTTATAGGATGCCAGGTAATTAATATGTCTTTGGCCCCAGTTTTTCGTCCTAGTAGCCAATTCTGAGAAACAAGAAAATGACGTGTTATAAAATACAAGCCTTCCATCACATAATTGTACCGGTCATTAGAAATAATTTTGAAATTTCATTTATAATAATGAAAAATATAAAAATAGTACAGAAAATATAATCAGCCTATACACAAAAAGTTGTAAAATTATTAAACTAAGGATCCTTGAATTAAATGAACAGACATAAACTTTTCCTAGAATTGAAGACAATATAAAAATATAAACCATTTTATATTAATATAAAAAATTACTGAAACTTAAATTATAATTTCCATATGGTTTCTTGGTATTTGTAAAAATAATTCACAAGTTCAAATAAAGTTCATTTCTAAGACTTTTCTTCTGATTTTTAAAGAAAACACAATACGTTTAGAATGAAAATAATGCTAGTAAAATGAAATAATTTACCATTACAAAATCAACAATATACCCTCAAATACATTTATATAAATAATTGGGTTTATCATTAATTTCTTTTCAGATTCATCAATTATGACTAACTGAATTAATTATGACTTTCCACTTACATTTCAGTCTTTAATGGAACCAGTTGTATATATTCTTATTCTTTAAAGTGTTTTCACTTATAAAACTATAAAAATTTCTTATAAAATTATAAAATATTAGACACAATTAAAATAATGCATGTAACTTCAATGAAGGCCCAATTTAGTGAGTCAGAGAATTTAAAAGCTGTAAATAATATTCATTTAATTAGTAATTAAATAAATAATAAGTAGATACATTAATTAATATTTAATTAATAATTAATTTGACATTTCTGTATGGAAGACCTAAACAAATTAAGAGATAAGTATATTCCAAAGGAAGTTATTCTGATATAACATGGACAAAGGGTTATTATCCCAGTACAAATAGATCCTTACACAGAAAATATTAAATAAAAATGTAAGCAAAATTTTAAACAGGCAATTAATAGAAACAAGTGAAACTATAAAAGAAACTAAAAGGTAAACATTGCTTCATTTATACTATGAAAACAGGTATTTTACATTGTGTTTTAAAATGATTTTAATTCAACCATACTTTATCTTACATAAATTATTATAATAAAGAAAAATTTACAAATGATTTTCTTTTTCTAAAAATATCTACATAATTTGGATACCAGTAGGAATAATTATGAAATGATCAGACATTACAGTAGATTTAATATAAGAAAGTTTATGAATAACTCAGTTTTCTCTTAAAAAGTTCGCTAACGTGTATATATGTATATATATGATATATGATATATATATATATCATAACCTCAAATGTATTTTTTTGCATAGTGAGTTATAATAAATTTAGTGCAACTTAAATTCACAATAAATAGTTCTAAACAAATGCTCCAAGAATCTCAATTCTTGGGATATGAAATATGCACAGATAAAGTTAAAACAAAAATTTTACCCCAGTTGGGTAGTGCATTTATATTGCTAAATGCAGTGAATCATTACTTATGCATAAGAACTTATTCATTTTATTTAACCAAGTGCTCTTTGTCAATAATCTTTATAGTAAACCTATCTCAATAAGTATATTGCATATTTGAAACATACAGTTTTAATTATATTTTCAGCCTAAGCCTAATCAAATTATTTGGCACATATTTTGTATTTTCATGTAAAAAATGTTCATTAGTTAAATATTCAAATATCTTAAACTGATTCCATTGCCTGAGTGGTGTGACGCCAAACGCTATGAAAAGGGGATGAAGGGAAATATTCTTTTGGATAATCTTTCATTACTAGAAACGGGGAGGGGAGTGAGACCTTACCGAGACAGTGTTGATGGTGGGATTATGTACCCTGGGGAGCAAAGTCCTTAGCATCCAGTGGGAGTGAAAGGCAGGGGTTAGATGGGAACAGGAAGTAATAGGCCTTGTGAGAGAGGTACTTTTGACCTGAGAGTAGTGTCCAACGTTCAAAGACAAATAGATACTGGGGATTTGGGTGTACTGGGATACAAAAGAATGCACCTTTTAGGTCTAGCACTGAAAACCAGTTGCTGTCTGGGGGAATCTGCCCTAGAAGAGTATATGGATTTCAGATGATTGGGTGGAGTGGAATCACTGTTTCATTTATTATTGGGAAATCCTGGATTAAACTTTCATCAGCATTTAATCTTCTTATGGCTAAAATAGGGATATTACAAGGGGAGTTACAAGGTCTGAGGAGACTGTGTTGGTTGAATCTGTTGATCAGGAGCTCAAGTCCTTTCTTTGCTTCTGGTCTCATAAAATATTGTCTTTTTCTTGGGTAGTTGTTGGCATCTCTTAAATGGATCTGGACTGGGCTGGCCATTTTAGCTCATCTGGGTATTTTATCTGCCCAAACATCAGGGTTTATCCAGGAAATTAACTCTCTAACTAGTTTATTTTCTTTCTTAGAATTTTGACAGTCTTGAGGGGGACAGGCCCCTATGCATTTCAATGAAGGAGTGCCTGTCTCCCCTGGAAAATTAACCAGGCTTCTCGGTTTTCTAAAAGATCTCAACCCAGTAGATGGCTGGTGCATTCAGGGAAAACTATAAATTGATGGGAAGATAAGAGGCCCTCCAAGTGGCAGCAAATTAGTGATGTGAGCTGTGGGAGGGTGGACTTACCATCTACACCTACTCCCAGGTGAGAGGTAGAGGAGACAGACCCAGAAAAGCTTGTGGAGAACAAGAACGGGGCTCTTGTATCAAGTAAATTGTAAATGTTTTTACCTGCAACCTCTAAGGTTGCCCTGGGCTCCACCCTCGTGATGCTGATGTTTGGACCAGGAGTCAGATGGTCCCCAAGGCCCCTTCAGTACAGGGCCATAAAGGAAGATGAATTCAACCCAGGATTCCTGCAGTCCCTGGAGCAGCCCTTCCTCCAGTACTGAAGATCATGGCAGAGTGAACAGTGACCAGGTGGCTCATCTTGACCCTTGCCTTACCCTTTTGAGAGCAGTTTTGCCAATGACTTGATCTTCTGCAGATATGGCAGTTTCTGGGAGGATGTCCTTTTCCAGGACAGCTTGGATCCACTTAACCTGAGTAGCTGGATTGGAGTGTGGCTGATAAATAAACCTGTATCTGATCTTTATGGCTCTCCGTTAAATGGAGCCTCTCCTCCTCCTTTAGATCCTGGTTATACAATAGAAGATGGATGAAGCTGCCTTAAAGAGATCTGGGGTAGGGGTATGAGGTCTTAAAAAGAGTTTTTGAAGTTTTTTTTCTGAATATCAGAGAGGGCAGCCTTGGTTGGAAATTGGTCTAATAAGACTAGTCGGCCTGCCTCTGAGTCAGGGTGTAGGTTAATATGTTTTATGATGGCTTCCCTTAGTTTCTCTAGGAAGGCAGGGGGATTCTCCTGAGAGTCCTGGCTTATGGTTGCAACCTTGATGTAAATAGTTGGATTAGAAAGACTCTATTTGATTCCCACTAGAAAGCTTATTAAGAAATGGTTCAGCCCGGCTGGTGTAGCTCAGTGGATAGAGCATGGGCTGGGAACCAGAGGGTCCCGGTTCGATTCCCAGTCGGGGCACATGCCTGGGTTGTGGGCCAGGTCCCCAGTGAGGGCCATGTGAGAGGCAACCATACATTGCTCTTTCTCTCTCCCTTCTCCTCTCTCTGAAAATAAATAAATAAAATTAAAAAAAAAAAAAAGAAATTGTTCAAGTAGCAGGTCCCCTGGGAGATGTTATAGTTCCACAAAAGATTAGTGGTTGGAACAGCAGTCATTCTTGCAGGGTGTTGGGAGTTTGTCATAAGTGTGCCATTCCTAAACTGTATGGCCATTTCTGTGATCTTGTCTCTTTCTCTATTATTCAGGGATTGAGCAAGAATTACAGTAATATCTCTCCAGGTCAGATCAAAGCTTTGGGTTAACCTCTGAAACTTTTCTTTTTTTTTTTTTTTTAAGATTTTATTTATTTATTTTCAAAGAGGGGGAAAGAAAGGAGAAAGAGAGGGAGAGAAACATCAATGTGTGGTTGCCTCTCACATGGCTCCCACTGGGGACCTGGCCCGCAACCCAGGCATGTGCCCGGACTGGGAATCAAACCTGCTACCCTTGGGTTCACAGCCCGCACTCAATCCACTGAGCTACACCATCCATGGCTGCAGAAAAGGTGTTTTAAAAAAGAGGGAACCCAGGAGGGATCAGAGGAGATCCCCAGTGACCCATGTATATTAGATGGGCTGCCAGTTGGAGACAGCACCTTGGACCCCGAGGGCAAATCTTGTCAGCCTTCCTAGGAATATAGGAAACTTCTGTGTGTCCTTGGGTATGAGGAGTCACAGGAATCATAGGAAAAAATTGTCCCTATATCAGAGTTGAGAACAATTGTAGAGGTGAAACATGAGATGGTCCAAGACAGAACATTCATAGAAGACATGTGACACACTGGAGAAGCCAACAAGAGGATCTCTTGAAGGCTGCGAAGTACAGACTAAGAGCTGTAAGCTAGAAACAGGGCTTGCAGGCGAGAGTCATGCCAGTGTTTGCCATGTCAGTGAGCAATCAAGCATGCTGTTGGCCAAAGCTGACCTCAGGGGGTGAGGTAAAAGAAGATTTGGACTCAAGAGATGCTGCAGGGGGCCAATGCTGCCAAGAGGTGAGGCAGATACAGCAGTGCCCCCAGCAACAGACAAGGTTAGGAGGACCCAAGAACACATTGGTGTCAAATAAAAATAGAGATAAAGTAGTGAGTATGCACCTTAGTCGGAAGGTTAATACTCCAGGACATTTGGGAAAAGAAGACAGATAGATAAGGGACTGAGCTGAGGAGCTAACTTGCATTTTAGCCGTAGGAGACAAGCTTTCCTATGTTAATTTTAGTTTTAGTTTAAGATCTGGAGATTCTGAATATTTCTAGGGAAAATGTGTAGTGGATTAAAGTGAGCTGCTTGTGGGTTGAGCTCCCAGGGGTTGTTACCTCCACAGTAATCTCAGACTCTCTTATGTGTCTTGGTTTCTCTCCCAAGCTGTCTAATATAGCTGGGAGGATTCAGAGCGCAAGATAGCCAGCCTTTACATGTGCATCCCTGGATGAGTCAATTATTTAATTACAGTTGAGTTGAGCTCCTAACGGAGCTCGTGACGGATGCCCTCTGACACCTCCACATAGATTCTTAGTCACCTAAGAATACCTGAGATTTGAGCAGGAGGAAATGTTCTTTATATTCTCAGCTGAATGAGTTCAAGCTCTCATTTTTCCAGCAAAAGGTTTTGTTCAGACTCCCAGAAGGTAATTAACAAACTGATGGTATTCACGGCTTCCCTGGTGTAGGTGCTCAGAAAGGAGACTGAGAGTGTAAAGAGGTAGGAGTGAGTGACCGTGGAAGACACGGTCTCAGGAAGCATGTTGCAGAACTGAAGGAGGAATCCTTAGAGACAGTTCCAGGGGGTTTTAGCAGGGCATGCTGCCATAGCCTACTATTTCCCTGGGTGCAAGTTTTGTTGGAACCCACCCACAGCACTAAGGAAAAGAATGGGAGGACACATATACATGTCTGGTACTTGAGTTCTGGCTAAGAAAGAATTCAGAGTCAAGACTCAAACTTGCAAGAGAAAGTTTTATTCAGCAGGGAAGCAAAAGCATACTCAAAAGAAAGTTCTGAGCAAGTGTCTCAAAGAGCTGCCCCAGGATGTAGGCTAGGGCTCCTTTTAACCCCTTGGGGTGATTATTTTTGTCTTTGAGCTAATCTATCAGGGCCTGTCTCATTGTCTCCTGTCTTTGTATGGAATCATATGGGGCTTTTCTTCTGGCCCCTTGTTTTTCTCTAAGAGTGGAGGGAGGTCTAACACAAGACTAACTACATACCCAGCAAAAAAAGTTCAGAGGGAAGATCTGATTCACATGACCTGCAATGATCTTGCAGAGGAAAGGGTGCCTCAGGGGCAAGGTCCTCATTAAAAACACTTATTTCCAGTACTTCCTCTCCCAGCTATGCCCATTTTTAGGTTTCATTGCTAGGTGTCCAGAACTTTGTGCTCTAGTGATATTCTGTACCCGCTCTGCTCATGCCTGTCTAACTGCCTAATACAGTTCTAGACCAGAAGTCAGTAAACAGTGACCCACAGGGTAAACCAAGCAAGTGACTTCTTTTCATATGGCCTAGGAGCTCAGAATGATTTTTACATATTTGAAATGTTGTAAAAACCAAAACACAAAACAAAAAATGGAAAAAGAACAGAAATATATGGCATGCAGAGCCTAAAATATTTACTATCTGACACTTTAAAGAAAAAAAATGTTATACTCTAAAACTAATTGCAAATTCACCACATTCCATGTGCAATTATTTTCCAAATGTTTAATTTCCAAATCATTTTCACACAATTAACAGAAAGATTATAACTATATCTAGATTCCATTGCAAGTCTAAACTATATTGCAACAAATAGCAATTATATGTCATCTGAAATAGTATATTACTAGCTTGTGAATGTAGTGAGCTACTTGTTTTCCTCATGTGTAGTGTGAGGATTACAGCAATAATCCTGGGTGGCATTTTGACGTTTATAGAAACACAATAAACAAATGACTTAATGAAACAAAGTGAAATGCTTCTTCTCTCCGGTCATCATGCTAATAGCTCTTGCTGTATGTGTGCTGGTTAACTAGAGGGATTTTGTTTAAGGCTTGAGCAGCCCTTTGTCAGAGAAGAGGTGGGAACATATGCACAAAGTAATGGCTCCAGAACAGGATAAAGATCTATAGAGGTTGACCAGGAAATACATTTAGAAGTTTCATGATCTTCTTTGGATCCCTTTGATGCTTACCCCACTACTGTTAGCCCTACCCCTTGCCTCATGTCTCCTTCCTTCCCTTGACAGTAAAAGTTGCCTGAATTCCAGACTCTTTTAAGATGGATTTGAAAATTAGTTCTGCCATCTTCTCCATTTATGTCGTCTTTATCAATTAACCTTTCTTTGATCTCAACTCTGATTTCTGAATAGGCTTTCTTTTGAAGCACCAGGCACATGAACTTTGTACCTGTAACATTAATTCAGTGACTCACCCACAGTAAGTATCCCATCAATACCAGTTTTGCCTCCTCGTTTTCCATTGATTCATTTTTTGTAAATTAGAGATATAATATAGCTATAAAAATTAGAACTCAAAATAACAACAAGAGTGAACAAAAGCAGAATCTGTATTCAAATGAAAAATAAAAAACACAATGTTTGCCCATTTTGAAATGCAATTATATTTATTATATTCTAAAAGTTGATTTCATGACTAACATTTATTGTTTGACTCATATGGGTAAAAATGCAGTATTGTGAAATTATTCTGGTTGATAAATTTATATACATAAGGGACATAACGTTCCCTATAGATTTAGTCATTATGAAAATGTAGAAAATGTCTCCCTCTCCATTTTTAGCCATTGCTAACTGTGTATTGAAACATAGTTAATGGCAATAATTGCTCCCAATTGTTAAATACTTACATTTTAGTCTCACACCTTATATAACACTTTTCATGCATTATTGCATTTAATCTTAAAAAATCCTTTGAATTAAGTATTATTACCCTCATTTTAAAGATGAGAGAACTGAAGCTT
Organism: Micronycteris hirsuta; assembly: GCA_004026765.1. NCBI lineage: Eukaryota > Metazoa > Chordata > Mammalia > Chiroptera > Phyllostomidae > Micronycteris > Micronycteris hirsuta. Next base: position 24,097 of record PVJI01006478.1, on the reverse strand, counting down.
AACAAGCATGAGTTGCCCTAGATCTCACAGCTATTAACTGATGGAGTCAGAATTCAAACCAAAGCAATCTGACCTAGAGCCTGGGCTCCTAACAGCTGTGCTAATTCATTGCTGCATTAATATCAAAATGCTAATAGTAAATTTGAAATTGTTATTAAAGCCCATTACTAATTTTACATGCTCAACTGATTTTAATAGTTTGCATATAAGATAAGGAAAAAATTAGAGGAGGTGAAGAAAAAGATGCACAACGTTGGAAATAATTCTAGGCCTATTGAAAAGACTAAGATAGTTCATAATATACAACCATAAAAGGTGGGTGTGCAAAGTATAAGGGGTGATTTTTCTTGTTGTTCTCTGTTTTATTGAGGTGTAGCAGACATACAACACTGTGTAAGTGTTGCAATATGATTATCATCATAGCATTAGCTAATATCACTATCATGTCACATAATTAGTATTCCTCTTTTATGTTAAAAATAATTAAGAAAGATGTGCTCTCTTAGCAACTTTGATATTTATAATATTGTTGACTATAATCTCTAAGTTGTGCATAGTTCTCTGGAGTTCATTTTTCTACTAGCAACAGGTTTGTACTCAAACGACGACTCCCTGGTCCCTCCTTTCCCTTGCCTCTTGTAACCACCATTCTACCTTCTGTTCCCACCAGCATGGCTGCTTGTTTAGATTCCATATGTAAGTGAAATCATGCAATATTTGCCTTTCTCTATCTTACCTCCTTTAGAATAATGTCCTCGAGGTCCATCTATGTTGTTTCAAATGGCAGGGTTTCCTTCTTCATGGATGAATAATATCCCCTTATTTTTATATAGTCATGAAATGCTTAAGGACAAGAATACACTCTGATAAATGTGTCACTAGGCGATTTTGTCCCCATGCAAGTGTCATAGAAGTGCACTTGCAGAAAATGGGGTGGGATAGTTTATGTTGACGTAAGAAAGTCCAGACTGTAGAAAATTTTTATAAGATTTTATTTGAGCCAAACTGATGGCACTGCTGGGAAGAAAGATCTCAAATACTTAGGGGAATGGCAATTTGTAGTTTATTTCATGCATTAAGGAGGGAATGTAAGAAAGATTATGCAAAGGTGGAAGAAGGCAAGGATGAAATGGTATTACAGCATAGTAAACAAGATTATGGGCTCTCGAGGTTGGTTACAACTTCAAGGGGTCTACAGAAGAAGGTTACTTCCGGCATGTCAAAAGTATCTTAACCTAGATGCACAAGACAATGGACAGGACTTGCTTAAGGCACAGGTAAATACTTTATTAAAGCAAATTATATGCTTCAGGTGGGAGTACCCACCAACTTTCCCAGTTAGGACTTTATTATGAGGTCACCCTGTGAGGTTGCTTTTCATCACTGGCGAGGTCAGTTTTATTACCGAAGCTGCCTTTTTTGGTTTCTGTTCACACCTACTACACCTTGTCTATTGCTCTGTAAGAAAAATAAAATAATTTTCCCTCTACCTTTCCAGGTTCTCAGCTGAAATATACCTACAATAAAAGGCAGATTAACAGGAGAAAAACAAGTTTAAAAACTGATAAACTCCTCCAAACTGACTGAAGCTATTACCTTAAACAACATCTTCAGCTGAAGACAAAATAAGACATAGTGGGCCAGGAGTCAGTTATGAGAGATTACCAGGGAAAATATGGTAAACATGAGTAAGGTTGTAATAAAAATTCAGTCATTTTCATCTGTATTGATAACAGTGTTTAGGTATAAGGTCATTCTCTTCTTCCTGGTACAATAAGAGAGACTTTGTTACAAATGGAGATTTCCCTTACAAATGTAAATGCCTTTTACAAAGGGTACTTCTGGTTTTTAGACTTCTACTATATCTGCTGTTTCTTAAAATTAACCATCTTAAAATAATCATTATGTCAAAGAGACATATTTTGGAGTGACAAATCCTATTTCCCAACAGCTCATGGGTAATAAACCTGTACAACATGTTACTGTACTGAATACAGTGAACAATTATACCACAATGATGTTTGTGTAATGCGTTGTGTTATAAGGTTATGCAACCACAGAACAGGCTCAAAATAGTGCTACATTGTTTAAAGAGATACTGAGTTGATTTCAGAAACAACAAATCAAGACTGAAAATCATGTAGTTGGGGCAGAAGCAGAGGAGAGAACTTTGGCTTTTAGCTGTACTCACAGCTAGAGTCTCCCCACTCCCCCATGGACCAGGACATAACTGGAACCAGAATACCAAAACCCTTTCAGAAACCAAGGGTCTCTTGTCTTGGATGATCCGGTATTGACCAAGTTCCAAGGTCTTCCAGTTAAAACTTGCCCTTTAATGTAATATTGGAAAATTGTAATGGTGGGAAGGTGTAACCCACAATATTCTTTTGAAATTGTTTCTGTAACTGCTGACTCTGACTAATATGTAGCTTTTAGATGAACAGCATGTTTGTAGGGCCCAGAGACATATGAAAGGATGTTCAGCATCACTAGCCATCAGACAGATGTAAAGTAAAACCACAATGAAATACCACTTCACACAGGTCAGAATGACCATCATATACAAATCAACAAACAACAAATGCTGGTGAGGCTGTGGAGAAAAGGGAACCCTAGTACACTGTGGGTGGGAATGCAGAGTGATGCAGCCACTGTGGAAAACAGTGTGGAATTTCCTCAGAAAACTAAAAATGGAACTGCCTTTTGACACAGCAATTCCACTGCTGGGATTATACCCTAAGAATCCTGAAACATCAATTCAAAAGAACCTATGCACCCCAATGTTCATAGCAGCACACTTTACAATAGCCAAATACTGGGAGCAACCTAAGTGCTCATTAGTAAATGAGTGGATCAAAAAACTATGGTACATTTACACAATGGAATTCTATGCAGCAGAAAGAAAGAAGGAGCTCCTACCCTTTGTGACAGCATGGATGGATCTGGAGAACATTATGCTAAGTGAAATAAACCAGATGGGGAAATACAAATTACCATATGATCTCACCTATAAGTGGAACCTAATCAACAAAACAAACAAGCAAATAAAATAGAACCAGAGACATGGAAATAAAGAACAAACTGACAGTAACCAGAGGGGAGGGGGCGGGGGATGACTGAGGAAAGAAGGGGAAGAGTCATCAAGGAATATGTATAAAGGACCCACAGACAAAGCCAAGGGGGGGTAGGATTGAGTGTGGGAGATGGTGGTGGGTGGGGCAGGGAAAAGTAGTGGTGGGAATATGGAGACAACTGTAGTAGAACAACCATAAAAAAAGTTCTCTTCTTAGGAATAGTGTTAGTCTGAAAAAGGTGAAAATATTTATGCTGAGTTATGTAAATTGAAAAAAAAAGTTCTCATCACAAGAAAAACATTTAAAAAAAGAATCCTAGGAACTAATTTCAAAAGATACAGACTCTGACTTTCAAGCATCAGAGTTCTGGGAGATTTGCTGACCTCCAACTGTGGAGCCAGGATGACTTTAAGTGTGGATGACATTAATCCATGATGACTAAACCAGTGTTGCACAGGGGACAATCTCTTGCTTGATCAGAATGGGTTTTGCTCATCTGCATGTAAAGAATTTTTCAGTCTCCTTCTTGATCTCTTTGTTCTGTTCCCCTCTCCCTCCTTATAAAAACCTCTGCCTCCACTGAGATGAGGAGATGGACTTAGAGATGCGAATCCCCCATCTTCCCTGGAGATGAGCTTTGTGATATAAGTCCTCCAACTTCCAGGTGGCCAGCACCTAAAAATAAACTGCTTTCCTTTACATCAGCACCTGCCTCTGAAGTATTGGCTTTTGTAGCAGCAGGCAGCTGGACCTGCATTTGGGCACACTAACACTTTTTCATCCCTTGTTCCAAGTTTAAAAAGTCCTCGAGACCTGAAGCAATTCCCGTGTTATTTTTAAGTGTAAGTTCTATTCAGTATTTTTTCTCCTTGCTTAAGTGCATACTTAGTTATTGCCACAAAAACTATGAGGAGTAATCCCACAAATTGTTTCAGTAAGAAGTTAATTTCATGCAGAGCAAAAGAAATGGCTTTCAGTGACTCCCATTTTATTTTTCAAAAGAAGAGAGACAACAATAGCACAACTCATCGATATCCTTCTCACTACTGCCTGGCTGTAACTTTTGCCATTCTTTGCAACAAAGGGCCAATAACATTTTATTTCTTAATTAAAGATGTTCAAATATTTTATGAAGCACTTAACATAACCGTTGTATTGAAGAATAACATTAATATTATAACAAATGCAATTATTCTCAAAACTAATTCAAAAGTCTATCAGAACCAAGTGAAAAAATGTAATAGCATGTTTAATAGGAGTAAAGGGATTTAGTTATGTAGTCTGGAGTGAGGCACTTGACAACTGAAGTTTAAATCAAATGGATTGTACTAATGTGAAGTCTACCCAGCAGAGCATTGCAATAATAAAGTTATATATTAGTCCTTCAAGTTATGAGTAGAGATCTAGACTAATTTCTTCTGTTGCTGTCTTGGTTGATCAATAGGGTCTGGTATAAATTGCTCTTGCTAGATTATGAGAAAGCTATTATTCTTTAACCTGTTATTGTTATGTGTCAACCAAAAACAGATCTATCTTAACATAATATTTTATTTATATCAAATTGAGATGAAATGATGCTCTATATTTATTTAAAATTAGATTAAATTTAAAATTTTATTTCAATAAGTCAGGCTTTCAAAAATGTTTAAGTCTAATTTTAGCCTTTATGCTAAATTCAGTTATCATTTGAACAGAAGCAAGTGTTGGCAAAAAATTCCTTAAAAAGAAACTTTATTCAAGTGAGCATTTGCAAACTGGGGAGATACAGCCTGTGACGGAAAAATGAAAGTGCCCCATCGAGACAAAGGAGAGGCCATCTTTCATAGAGAAAGTTCCTGTCCAAGTTCTCAATTTGGTCCATTTTAGACAAACGAGGTTTCAAATAATACGGTTCTGATGGATCAGTATGGATACAAATGAGGAGGTAATTTGTGCAGTTCTGATTGGACAGGGCAGGTCTCAGTCTGTTGGTCAAAAGACAAAACCAGTAATCTTCTTGCAGTGCTTAACTCAGTGTAAAAGGCAGGGGCATAACACAAGAGGTTGAAAGTCTGCAGCTTTCCTGAAATCAGAGTGCAGGGGAGGCCTCTGACAGAACAGCTGCTAAATTCTGGTTATAAATTTGGTCCTAGTAAACCATGAGAAATCTATTTTAATAGATTTCTTTCTTCTCAGGGTTCACAAAAAAGAGATTAAAACTTTTATAAAACTCACCTTTTTTTTCTCGTTTTCTTTTTCTTCTTTCTTACCTCTTTCTTTCATTCTTTTATAACTGGAAGACTTAAACATGTGTTTCATCACATTAACTAAATATTTTACTTTAATATCTTGCTTTGTATCTTCACTTCAGTGTATAAAAATATCTGGAAGAAAGACCTTATATTTTAGTTCACTGGTATTTTATTTGTTTGTAGAACAGTATCTGAAACAACATATGTTTGTTACCTAAAGTATGAATAAACAAAATAGTAGATAATAAAAGGTAGAAATCGTTGATGATTCTCTTAAGAAAATTACAAGGATAATTGTACCCAGAATATAAGAGATACAAACGAGAAGATATACAACACATATCAATGTCAGTAATAAGATCATATAATTACTATTTTGAATTCATGTTAAATCTATGAAATTTATAATATTTTAAAATAAAATTAATTCTAAAAGTCCATTATTAGGGATGAAGTAAAGAAGTCCATTATTAGTAAAGAAGTCCATTATTAGTAAAGAAGTCACATGACATACTAAAATTTTGCATGGGAGTTTAACCACGTAGTATCTTCTGAGATACAGTGTAAAGGTGTTGTCTGTAAAGATATTACATAATGGTTAAATTATTCCTCTTCTTTTGAAGATTTTCTGTGTCAGGAAATGTTTTATATGTTAGTCTTACAATGACAATAAGCGTTTTACTTCCAATCTCATGGAACTTGTGGTTTCATTAGGTGGATAATTAAGCCCACACAATCATACTGTGCAATACAAGGGGGGAATGCAATGCTCTCTGCTTGTAGGAGATGAGCACCTAAACTATCGCAGATGCTTAACCTAGGAGATGGAGGTGTTTTAATAATTTTGCAAGAAAATCTCCTGTGGAAGTACACCAAATAGAGAATATATCATGTAACAAGAATCCCAAGCAATATGAATTCTTGAATTAGCATATTCTGATACAAACACCTAAAATAGTAATAATTTAAAATAGCTAAAGAATTATTTTGAAAAAAGAACAAAGAATACACAACTTTATGTATGTATATGCATAATATTCTCACTGTAAATGACCAGAAACTCTTAGCTGTATTTGTCCTTGAGAGTGGATGAAATCGGAGTGGTGATGTCAAAGGGCAATAAATCTATTTGTGAAATACATGCTTTCAATTGTTTATATGAGTAATTTAAAAATTAACATTACATCCTGTTTCCTCCTAGTTATAATATATTCTCTTACAATTGTTTAGGCATTATGTCAATATGTCCCAAGATATATTATAATTTGGAGCGGAATTAATTTAACAGGTTATCATATTCAAATGTAGAGTTTATTTTCTCACTTTAAAGTTTTGTTTCAATTTTCCTAGTATTGTAACTTTCTTCCAACATATCTTATTCATTAAAACATAAATTTCCTTAAATTTATTTCATGCCCTTACTGAAAAGTTTCTTACATTTTCTTTCTAGTAATTTATCACTGGTTCCTTTCAGGTATTTGTAATTGAAAATCATATTATATTTTAAAAAACAGTTTTTTATTTTATTAATTCTTAAAGAGTAAACTCAGAATCCTGTGCACTATTATTCTTGCTTCCTAGTCAGTCTGATAAGAGAGGTCAATTGAAATTACAAAGTGTTTGTAGTTACAACCACTAGACATTATAGTTACATTAATAATAACTATCTCTTAGCCCTTTTATATCATATTTTTCTGACTAAAACAGCTGGAGCAACATCTAAGAATATTTACATGAGTGAAAAGATATTATTAATTAATGTTCTCTACTGCTCACATTGAGGTAATTTTTATAACTTAAAAGCAATACATACAACATAGAGAATTTACCTTGAGAAATATTAAGAGAATATAAGAGCAAGGGGAAGTATATTCTGTGATAATATTTCAAAATAATTTTCTGGATTGTATTTCACAATTTGTTAATTCTTGATGAATAAAAAACTCAACACCATTCTGATTAGGAGAGAAACAGTGCGAAAAAGTATAATCCATCATATGCTTACTCTAGTTTATTTTTTAAAACTTTTTTATTGCTGTTCAGCAACAATTGTCTCCATTTTTCCACCATCTAGTTTATTAACCAAAATGTAAATCAGGCTTATATTTAAATTCCTGCTCATCATTTAACCATTTGAATGTCTATAAACCTAGTCATTATATTACTAGCCTAACTTTGCTATGAAAACTGACAGTAATCAGAGGGGAGAAGGGAGGAGGATAAGAGAGGGAAAGAAGGGGAAGGATCATTGAGGAACATGTATAAAACCCATGGACAAAAACAAGGAGGAGAGGCTGGACTGAAAGTGGGAGGTGGGAGTGGGGGAGTAGGGTAGATTGGTGGGTGTAAAATGGGGACTACTGTAGTTGAACAATAATTTAAAAAACCTCCCTTCATTATTAAATGAATAATCTTGCCTTTATAGATGATAAAGCATGTCTTTGAAGATATTTGATAGTGTCAAAGGTAAAATTTGTTAAAACAAATGCAAAAAAAGAAAATTAATGAAGATAATTTTACCTATAGTAGAAAAAATAAATTATATGTAAAACCTCAACATTAACTTTGTAATATAAATAAATGGATACTCAATCCTTATTACTGAATAAATATTGAAAGGAATGATAAAAATAGATAAATATATTATATAACTATATAAAGATATGCATATCATATAAATACCATATAAAAAGTATATCATGTTAAAAGGTAATCATCAAGATTTACATTAGTTATACTTGCATTGGATGTAGCCTTTGAACAATAAATAAATATTTTCCTTTTGCATTTTCTGGAGTTAATGACAAATGCTCAGAACCCACTTACAGTTCTCAAGAGCAGAGGAACTGAAGGTTCAGGAAAGTAAGGTGGTTGAGCAAATAAATATTTGAATCTCTAAAATCTCTAGTATTCAATGACTCCATGTGGTATTCAGAAATCAAAGGATATTACTTTGGAGTGATATTTTCTTTAAGATTGAGAAATATTTTAAGAGGTGATAGATATAAATGAAGTATTAAATTTTACGTTTAGAAAAATGCAACTAGATGAGAAATATCATAGATATATAAAGTTCTAGAGTTATAAGAAGACATATTTTAGTTAATGTAATAAATACACTTAAAATTATTGCAACATTGTCTCTGTCAGCATGTTGCGCTTGAAGACCAATTGCTTTAAAGTGTCAGAATATATTGGTGTTCTTTGAATGGTCACACATTCACTGAAAAATTTACCTTTATTAACTTTAACTTACAGAGTATATCTAGGCTCAAGTGACTTAAAAAATGAACTTGAATCAAAGACAACAAAACAGCGATGTTGATTACCAGTTACAAAAAAAGGAAAACATATTTATAATTTATAAAGCTTAACCCGAAAGCTTTAATGGAAGATTAAACATTTATGCATTCTAGGACTAGAGAAGCAAACAGAATGGGCCTTGTTAACTTCAAAATAAAAAGCCAAAATGAGAGGCAACACCCTTTATTTGGTATCAAAATGAATTGCAATTCTTGAAGTACAGATTCAGGCAGAAAATCAAATAATGTCTTGATTACAGAGTGAGGATAAGGGTTTTTATGCAAAAAGGAAGTGAATAGAAGAAAGAGATTCCTATTGGTGTTAAGCTTAGTTATTCTTAGCTATACATGGCTGGTATTGATTCTATCTTCAGAGAGTCCATAATCATCAGTCCTTGTGTTCAGGATGTCTACTTTCCCATTAGCTTTGCAAACAAATGTAAAACAATGTTGGTTTAGTCCACTCCAAAAGTTTTTAGCCCAGTCAAAACATTCCATAGTTCAAAGAGCAAAAATGTGCAAAGCAGTGTCCCTGGTATGGCAACTTTGACTCCATTTTGAAACGGCTCCACTTACATCAACTTCTATAGCTTCAATTTAGTTCAAACATATATAAAAATGAAATGGATGAGAACAAGACACTATTTTTAACATAACAAATAATATCCTGCATTTTAATATATCAAATAATGTCCTGCATTTTCTTTGTGTGACTTATACATAACTATAAATAGAAAATACAATTAAAATATTTAAATATAAAATATAAAACAAAATGTGGATTTGTTAAATGTTATTTAGTATAATTGAATGCCTGTGAAATATTACTGGTCAGTAGTTTACATTATTTATTTAAAAAGAATTACATATGTTCTTGAAGCATGGGTATTTCCGCACATAGGGAAGGACAAAAGTAGGTTTACAGTTGTATGTGAAACAGTTTATTCTTACATTATTATTTATTAATTATTATATTATTTTCCATACAAACAACAAGCCTCTTTTTGCTTCGCTCTATACATAATATGCATAAATGTTATTATGCACGTTCATTTCCTTCTAAATGAAAACATAATTTTAACCTGGCATTTTTAGCCTGCCCTTCCCTTCCTCGCATCTCCAAAGGGACAGAAGAGATTCCACACTACGGGCGTATTGTGGAAAGAATCCGACCAATGAGCTTTTATTTCCCGCATGTGGAGTCATCATCCAAACTGCTTCCTTTGAAGATTACTCCACTGCCTAGAATTTCTACTCTGCTGTGGACTGAATTGTGTCCCTCCACAATTTATGTGTTCTAGTCTTAATACCAAACATACCTGTATTTGAAGACAGGCCTACAGAAAGGTAAATAAGGTTACATGAGGTCACAGTGTAGGGCCCAGACCCATGGGATTATTGTCCTTATAATAAAAGACACCAGAGATCTTACAGTCCCTCTCTGTCCGTGGTCACAAAGAAGTCATGGGGGCACATGTTGAGTGATGACTGTCTGTAAGCTAAGAAGCGAGCTCTCAAAAGAGAGAATTGGCTGGCACCTTTATCTTGAATTTTCCAGATTTTAAAATTGTGAGAAAATTAATTTAAGTCCTTTAAGCCAAAAAATACTAAACATAATAAAAACATTCAGTCTAGTAGAATATTTTATATTATAGAAAAATCTTCAGTATATTCTTTTGAACAAACAAAATATATCTGGTAAGTAAAAATTTTTATTTGTGGTTAATTATTAATCAACCTTAACTTGTTGGATATGAAGCTGATTTTGAGTCTAGGGTAAAAATGTAGACCTGAGAGCAATAAATAAATTCATGAATTTAGTGTCCGGAGGCCTTTGACCTTTGGTATTTTAACTGTAAAATAGATATATAATATGTCAAAAGATTATAGAATGAAGCTAAAAAGATAGCAATGTGTGATGAGCTGAAAGTAGTAGAGTATAAATGCATTTAGTATATTTTAACAAGACAACTAGTTTATTCAGCTTGCTAGTTTGTTTATTGATTTGCCCATATCACGGGGTTTGAGAGGTTTGGCCCACTGTCTTTCCTAGACAGTGAGGATCTGATCTCCAGGCAGGATTGTCACTTCTAGGCCTGGGGGTCAGTATGAGTGGTGGCAGGAAAACATTTGAAATCAAAGACAACTAGATTCTGAACCCTGGAGAACACTTTATAGGAATAGATGGAAGTGAGATGCAATAAACCCAGGGGAGCAGATCAATATCAAATGCCAGATCCAAAAAAAAAAAAAAAAAATTAGAAGCAGTGAGCAAGCAAAAAGGTCTAGCAAGTGGCAAAAGAAGAGCTTGGATTTAGCTCACAAAATAACAAAATCCTGGTAAAGAAGGTAATTTTATGGAATGACAACTTCCACAGATCCTGGGATCCTTTTCAAAGGAATTATACTTATTCAACAAGAGATTAGTTAAATAGTTATTGACCATTATCTTTAAGTTGTGTACCAGGCATTTTGGCTTACCTTCTCTATAGGAATTTCAGTGTGGTGCCTGTCCTCATATATCTTGCAATCTGCTACAGGTGTTAGCTGACTAAATGTTAATATTATTATAATCTCACAAGCCTTATGATGGGAAATACAGGGTGCTATGAAATACATAGCTGGACATTTGATCTAGTATAAAGTGATAGGGCATCTCTGCAAAGTGACAGTAAGGATGAGTGTCATTCAGGCAAAGAGGTATGACCAATTTCACTCCGAGAAAAGAGTATAAGAAGTGGAGTGAGAGTTCACTCAGTGTGGCTGAAGACCAAGGACAGAAAGGCACACTGGGAGACTGCAGAGTTTAAAAAAGCAAGGTCCACAACATCAAGCACTTTGCAAGCTGTTCATTAGTTGTAGTTTGATTTTTAAACAAAGGGTTACTGGACATTTCTACATTAAAGGGAATTTTTGTTTCTTAGAAAGAACTTTGTGGCTGTAGCGTTATGAATAGCATACCAAATAATAAAATTGGGGTTGTCGGGGTAAACTAAGGGAGAGGTGATATGACCTGGATCAAGGAAATGGCACATGAAATAATAAGCAATAGATTTAAGTTATTTTTTTATGGAGAATTGGTGATTATGCTTTAGAAAAGATATAGAAAAAGAAATTAAAGATAACACTAAAATCTATTTAGATAATATTAAGATCTAATATATTTCAAGGAACTCTACTAAATACTTTAAAACACTCTCTATAACCCTATTAGATTATTTTAATAATGAACTTACAAATGTTAAAACAGAGTTAAATATCTTGTTAATTATCTCATTGCAAACAAGCAGTAAAACAAGAATCGAAATACTAATTTCTCTGATTCAGAAGCATGTAGTCTTATTCAATATTATATTTTACAGAGGAAGCAGATCTTTTGATACATGCTACATTCAGTTACCCATTATATGAATTTATCATTTAATGAATAATCTGAGAATAGCATAAATTGAAATGAAATCAGTGTTTTTAAATCTTTAAGAATGTACAGATCTCAGAGAGCCAGAGTTGAATGAATTTGAATATGAAAGTATAGGAAAGCAAGTGGTCTTCATAGTTAATAGTCTGTGGCCTGCCTTTTAATTTTTCTGTCTTTTAAAAATAGGTTTTAATTTTTTACAAAGACCAATTTATCATTTTTTTTCATATTTTAGCATTATATTACAAAGAAAGACCTTTTTGTTAACCCTAAGGTTTCAAAGACATTCTCCAACAATCTCTATAGGATATATACAGCACTGGCTGGTGTGGCTCAGTGATTGAGGGTCGTCAATTTGATTCCCAGTCAGGCACATGCCTGAGTTGCGGGCCAGGTCTCCATCAGGGGTGTGTGAGAGGCAACCACACATTGATATTTCTCTCCCTTTCTTTCTCCCTCCCTTCTCCTCTCTCTAAAAATAAATAAATAACATATTTTAAAAAGATATATACATATGTGTGTATATATATCTGTATATATATATTTAGATTTTTAAATCTATTTAGTCTGTGATAAATTCCAGTTATTTTTTTCCTCTAATTTCTTTCAGGATTTTTACAGCTCTTTAATGTAAAGTGCTTGCACGTATTTTGTTACCTATGGCCTTATTTATTTCATATTTTATGTTCTTATAAATGGTATGATATGCTTAATTTAACTTTCTAATTGCTTTTATTCCTAAATATGCAGAAAAACAATTGATATATAAACCTATCAATTCATATGATCTTCCATCCTTTGACCTTTCTAAATCACTATGTAGTCATGGCCTCATGAGCTAAGAATTTTACCTCTTTCTTTCCATTCCATATTCATTTTATAATGTTTTCCTGCTGTGTTGTACTGAGAAAAACCTCAATCGTAAGGAAGGAAGGATTTTTTTTTTTCTCAGTGGCATGCCCCCCCCGCCCCCCCCTTGAAGGGAAAGTGCACAGACTGGAAATCGATTGTGGTCAGGTTAATCTATAGCATCCAATGATTCCTGAATGTACTGGTCATTTTAATTTTTATCTCCACTGGAAGTAAGGAAGGCACATTGCTTCCAAAGCATTCCAAAATCATGAGCTACTCTAAAAGCATCCATATTTACTCTCACTGTCAATGTTGGCAGTTGTGCCATTGCCCAGAGCACAGGCCCCTGTGAGCTTGCAGAATCTGGCTTGTTGGACGACACTAGTCAAAGGCAAAGGGACCACTTGACTTACGTTAGAGGGTGTTGATATTGAATATCCAGCACAATGTTTGTTATTAGACCTTTTAAATAGAACCATCAGTGAAGCATGAGAAGTTGCCATTACTCATACAAGTTTTCTGCAGATCCTCACAAGGGGTCAGGAGGTGATCTGTCAGTTAAGCCGTGGGGAGGGAATGTGTTGGTAATGAAGAGGAGAAGAGTGGCAGAATTAGTTATTATAACATGATATGGTTATATGAGGAGCAGTTAACAAAGGATTTCATAGCAGTTGAGGTGGCTAACTGAAAATGTTGAGTGTGATGAGATTTCGGGAGGTCTTCTACTGCATGGGGAACAAAGGTGGTTAAAGGGAAGCCCGTAACAATTTCCTCCATGGCCTTGATCAAAAGGGCAGGACCAGTAATGACTGTAAGGCAAGGGGGTATCCCCGCATCACAGGATCCAGCTGCTGGCTACAATAGACTGTTAATGATAGTCCCTACAATTTGGGGTAAGTACCCCAAGGGCATTTCCTTTCTTTTCCTATACAAAAAGGAAAAGGAAATGTGGTCATTCAAATGCCCAAGGGTGGGTTTACTCAATTCTGCCTTAAGTTTTTAAAGGCCACATTGTCTTGTTATTTCCATAAAATTGGGGTGATGTTGTTGATCTTTTGTACAATATAAGGAGCTTTGGCCGTAAGGAAGAGATTTGGAATCCAGTTTCAGCAATAACCAACTAGCCCAAGAAAACTCTGCAGTTGATGCTTAGTTTTGGGTTTTGGGAATCTTAGAACACAATGCAACCTATCTGACTCTAGGTGTAGCTCTAGTTCTGACATCACATATTCTAAATGTCAGTCTTAGGTTTTGGCAGACTGCCATTTTTCATAGTCGACTTTATTGAAGGCTAAAAGCTTTCATGACGTCTCCCCGTTAAGAGATGAGAGGAAGAGCAAAGAATCCATCCACATATTGCAGCAGAGCGGGATCCCTAGGGAACTTTAGATCACCCAGATCAGCTTTCAGGACTTGTGAGAAATAAGAAGGGCTCCCAGTAAAACCCTGAGGCATTATGTCCAGATGAACTGTTTTCCTACCCAAGTAAAGGCAAAAAATGTATTGGCTAACTTTATCAACTGGAATGCTAAATAATGCATGGCATATGTCAGTTACAGTAAAGATTTTACATTGATATTGTATGGAATTAGTAACATATGAAGATTAAGAACAGGGTGCCTGGGGGTAAAAATGTTATTTATTCCTGGATAACACTCCCCCTCCAGCCCCTGGGTTTTCTCACAGGTCAAACAGGAGTGTCACAGGGACTAGTGCAAGGGATAAGGAGGCCCTGAGTTTTATAATCTTTTATTATGAGTTTTATACCTTGAAGAACCTCTTTGCTTATGGGGTATTGATTGATTCTGGAAAGAATCTTTACAGAAAGAACAATGTGAATTCTGCAAATATCAGTTAATAGCTTTTCCCGTAAAGAATAGCTGATCTAATAGGCATAAATGATCAGTGCACCCTGGTTAAGTTATAGTTCTGTTGGAAATAGAGCAAATCATATTTCTTTTTAAAACAATTTATTGATTAATTTTAGAGAGAGAGAGAAAGGGAGAGAGAGAAAGGAAAACATCAATTCGTTGTTCTACTTATGTATGCTTTCATTGGCTGTTTCTGGTATGTGTACTGACTGGGGATCAAACCTACAACCTTGGTGTATTGGGATGATGTTCTAACTAAATAAGCTACCTGGCCAGGGCCAAATTATATCGATGGGTCACTTAATCACCTGATTAGCTATTTTCATGAACTGCCAAATTGTGGAATTATTTCCTCTTTTGGGTAGAAAAATACTTTCCTAAGATGTCTCAAACTAATAAACAAATAGGGATGGTAGAATAAAGGAGTAAAGAGTTAAGTACCTCTGAAAGGGCCCCCCCAAAAAAGGATAAGTTTAGAAAAATAAAACCGTTGAGTCTTTAGACATCCTCACTATTTGAACTATTTTAGTAAATCAAGCAGGGGATACCTTCTAACAGTGTGATTTAGCACTGAGAGTATTGTTCTGGTGACAACAGAGGGAGAGGTTTAGTCTCAATCTAGAGAGTGACTTCTTTGAGTCACCTAAGAGAGAGGATTGGGAAGACCCCCTGCAGGTTTTGGAGTCCCATTATTGAGAATTAAGAGGGCTTTGGAAAGTCTGGTTAGAAGGCCAAGACACCTGAGACACTTACATTTGTGGCAACCTCTTTTCCAGTGTCCTAACTCTTTGCAATTAAAGCAGAAACTAGAAGGATTTTGGTTTCATATAGAGACCATTTATTTGCTGAAATTAAAAATTAAGAGCTATAGCAGTTTTTCTTTCAGGTGACTTATCTAGGGTTTAAGCAAACTGATCTGTTAAATTGACCAAACATTAAATGGACACAGTCTCTCATATCACCTGGTCCTTTTAATGAAAAGAGAAAGTCCTTGGGTCAGCCTATTAATGATCAGAGTTAAAAGTTACTTGAATGGCATCAACATCTGATGGAAGACCAGAATTTTCTTTGATTCTGAAATTTATTATAATACTCATGAACAAGTTCATCAGACTTTTGTGAGAAAGCCTGAATTTTGTTTCAATCAACAGACTTTGAGAAATCCCTAGGAATTGTCCAATGAAATCAGATTACAATTGCCTGAGCCTGATTATAGAGTAAGTCAGGGGTGGTCTCTCAGTTCTAATCCTAGAGGCCTTTCAGGATTTTCCCAACAAGTAGTCTTTTTATTTAAAAAAAAGGTATATATATATATACCTTTAAAGGTATATATATATATACCTATAAAGGTATATATATATATATATGTGTGTGTGTATATATATATATATGTGTATATATATATATATATATATATATATATATATATATACACATACATACATATTTAAATTGATTTTAGATAGAGACAGAGGGGAACAAGGGAGGGAAAGAGAGAGAGAGAGAAACAGATTTTTTTTCCCACTACACTCTGGTTTTTCTTGTACGCCCCCTGACTGGAGATCACTTGCAAACTTGGCATATGGGGATGATGCTCTAACCAATTGAGCTTCCTGGCCAGGACCCAATCAATAGTTTTTATCCAATGCTGAGCACAGTCTTTACCAAAAAGATAGAATTATTTGAATTAGTGTGAACTAGCTAATACAGGTCAGAGAAACCAAGTTAGTAAGTTTGATTGACTATAATAAATCCCTCAGCAAATCTGTGGGGATTTTCGGCTACTTTGTGAAAAGTATTCACTAGACTCACAGTCTAGGGAATAGAAGTTAGGGGTTTTGGTTTTCCATTCTCAGGTTCCGAGGAGGATGTGATAAGGAGAGGTTCTGAGGAGGAGAAAGATGGCACTTGCACAGCCTGAGACCAGGCAGTGGTGGTGAGAAGCAAGATAGCTTCAGTGGCCATTTTGTCTTTCTTTAATTGTTTGTTTGCCTCAGTTCATTGTAAAATTGTAATTTTAGATGCCTGGTAATGTTCGGAAGCCTCAAAATGCCAATCAAATTAGGCATCTCTTTCAGTTTTGACAATATCAGAGTTATGGTTGTCCATTTCAGTTTTAAGTAAGTTTGGGGAGGTCAAATGTTCCCCATAATGGCCATTGGTATTCTAAATTACTTTTGTCAAAGTCATCTATTTATTTAGAAAACTGCATGGGAAGGGATGAAGTTTCTACACATAAATAGTTCAGAAGCCCTGAAGAGTGTGTGCCCTTAAATTATTTAGACAACTAAGATCCCATTTTTAGGGAGATTTTTCTCTACAACAAAAGACTAAACAGCCTATAGGCCACACACCAGCATGGTTCTGATAGGAGCAGTTTGATTTCAAAAAGCTAAACCAAAGGCTAAGCAGAAAAATTCCAGTAGGATCAGTCTGGTTCCCAAAGGATTTAGACCAAAGACTGAACGGTACAGTTTCAAGGGAACAGCCTGATTTCTAAAGAGTCAGGCGTAAGTACCACCTGAGAACCCACAGAAAAAACAAGACCTTAATCAGAAAAAGACAAAGCCTCAAGTTAGATCTTGAATAGAATCCAGAAAGCCTCAAGATGCAAAGGGAGCAAAAGCTCAGATCTAGGAGAAAGACATACCCTTGAACTCCAGGGTCAGAAGAAAGCAGTGAGCTCCGTGGACCCCGTGGGTACCACACCTATTTACTCAGCAGCCACAGAGTTGTCAGGGGCCTTCTCTGGATCCTTGTATGGGCCACAACATAATGTTGACTTTTAAATAATAGAAAGTCAGATATTTCTCCAGAAAAATAGGTTTGTTCCAGAAAAACAAAGAGCTGCAATTTGGGACAAGCAGTCTAATGGGGAACCGTGAACAAGTCCAACAAAACAAAGGAGAACACACTTACAAACTTCAAGGGGGTGTTGTCAACGAAGAATGCATTGAAGAAAATTAAAAATTAGAAGTATACTTTTAATTTTCATTGGCTGAGTTATGGCTGTGTACCATTGGCTGAGCCATATTGGGTAAAGAGTAATTTTTTCTTCCTCCTGCTGAGGTAGTTATGTGGTATCAGTTCCTGTCAAAAATGCAAGTTACTTCTCTTCCTATTGGGGTCAATAGTTTGTATTGAGTGACAGGTGTGTAAGAGATCTCTCTTCCAGTCTCCTGATCTCATTTTCCTCGAGGTCTCTTTTTACTTTTCATACTAGAAAATACATGTGAAGTAAAGAATTTCTGGCCTTTTATTCTACAAATATTTATTGAGCAATATGTCTGTACCAACCACTATTTGAGATATTAGAGAGAGAGGTAAGTAACTAAAGCAAGGTTCTCCATCATAATAAAAAAAATAATGAGAAATAAAAAGATTTCTAATATAAAAACAGACAGTGATGAGCTATGCGCAATAGAGTAGGTTAAGGACCTATAGCAGAACTACCCAGTAAAAGTCACTTTAATGATAAAAAAAAATTCTATATCTGCTCTATTCAACAAAGTAGTCACTAGCTACATTGATATTAAACTCTTGAAATGCTGCTAGTGAGACAGAAGTAAATTTTTAATTTTTATTTTAAATAGCCACATAGTAATAGTGATTGCCATATTATACAAAACAGATATAACAGTGATGGTCTGTCTCTGGAATTAATATTTGAGTAGAACCTGAATGAACTGAGGGAGCAGTTCTTCCTATATCTAAAGAACATTCCATTTAGAAGGAAGAGCAAAGACAAGCAAGTGGCATGTTCTGTTGTGTAATGGTTTAAGAAGTCTGCTTGTTTTTTTTTTTTATATTACTTTATTGTTGTTCAATTACAGTTGTCTGCTTGTTTTAATATTTGCCTCTTCAGACTGACCAAAGTAAATGCTGTTTTGGCTGGTTGAACCAAACCAAAGCATGATCCTGGAAATAAACCTTCTTACTTCAGATTCATAATATTATGCATATTTTAAGTTATTTTGGAATATAAATACAAATACATAGATGTTAAAATATATATTTCATTATATCTGAGTTGATTTGATTTTTTTTACCAGTTTAATGATGAAATTGAGCCCCTTATGGTGTAATATGCTTCAGTCAGTGGTAAGTCACCTGAGATGGCTGGACTGCTGAAGCATTTGATATAACACCCACATGTTTGAATGGTAAAAAGCAATCACTTACTCTCATGACTTTTCTGCAATTGGAGGGACTAGAAGTGCCATGGAGGGTTTTAATTTGCAAAGAAGCCGACACATATCCATCTTCATTGTGGTTTTCAGATTTTTTAAAATTGCAATAAGAGAGTATTTGAGTCCAATAAATTATGTTTAATTAAATTGATCAAATGTGTAATGTGATCTTTGTGCCTAGGACTTTGCCATACAGAACATAATTTTTCAGATAACTTATGGAGGTAATTGAATAAATAATTTAATACAATTTTAAACAGTGCATGTATATATTTTAATCTCAGGTATGGTTTTATTCTAATCATAATTCAATATCATAAAACTTTAAAAGCAAATTCTTAATACATTTCTCTTGTACTTTAGGTGATTTGTGTAATGCTTTCATTGTAGTTCATTGAACTGAACTAGCATTTCACTATCAAAATTTCTTTGAATAATTTCAAATATGCTTTACTGAAAATGTATTTTATTAGTTATATTTATAGTTGCATAATTACACATAACTAATAATAGTTCTTACCAAGTTTAATTATATTCTTTCCCACTTCTGGGATTTACCAAGATTTCTTTATTGAGTTTATTCTTTGGGGGTATTTATAACAATTCCTTCAGTTTATAACAATTTGGAATATTTCCTCGGTATATTTACAGCCTAGGAAAGTCATTTGACATGTGACATACATAGGCTTGATCCAAGTCTTGGACTTCAAGCTTTCTAGTGACAGCAAACTTCTTGCAAGATGCTAACTTCCATGATCTATTGGTGTTAAGTAAACCAAGTAATACGGTGTGGTGTTAAATTACTTAACAGGTAAGCAGCATGATTAAATTTCTGCTGCAAATTGTTCAGGGGCCTGTGTAAAAACAGATTGCAAAGTGAAGCTAGTGATGACCTTGCTTACTATTCTAGTTCCATACTCGAGATTAGAAATAATAACGTCTGACAGAAATCATTAAATATAATTAAAAACGAAAAGGAGAATATAAATAAATATGAGAAATAACATGGAGGTAGAATTTTAACGACTTAACAACTTATTGGTTATGTGATGCAGAACTCAAATGCTCTCACTGAGCAATTCAGAATGCAATTAATCCAATTAAAGAATGGCAGAGATTCAGGCTCTAATCAAAATCGAGAGACTATAAGGCCCTCAGAGCAGAAAGGGATAAGAAAGAGTTTTGGTGGATTTGAAGCAATTAAATAAAATCTTTGTGTGTTTATGTTCAAGTGAATCTTTGTATATAATCAGTAAATAATAGCCACTAAATCCAGCACGAGTGTTTCAGCTGTATCTTACTGGAATATCTGAACTTTTGACAATTTAACTATTGTGATAATCAATTTATGAGTTGACTCTGCTGGGCTGTGGCATCCAGATATACAGTCGAACATTACTCTGGATGTTTCTGTGAGGGTGTTCTTTAAATGTAATTAACGTTTAAATCAGTGGTATTTGAGTAAAGTAGATTGCCCTCCCAAATGTGAATGGGTCTCATTCAGTCAGTCAAAGTCCTGAGGAGAACAAAAGACTGACATTTACCAAGCAAGAAGAAATTCTCCAGCAGGCAGCCTTTGGACTTAACCTGCAGATTTCGATAATGCCAGCCTCCATAATTGCATGAGCCATTCCTTCAAATCTATCTACTTTCCTGTCATCTATCTACCTATCTATTTCCCTACCTATCTCCTTATCTATCATCTATCTATCCATCTATCCTGTTAGTTTCTCTAAATTACCCTGAATAACACAATCATTCTCTCTTGGTTTTTTCCCCTCATATAATCAAGATTCATGGAATCACTTTTCCTATAATTAAGATTTGTCTTTTCTAGCTTCTCATTCCTTACTTCCCATAAAGTACATGCTCCACACAGCTCCACCCTAATCTCTTTGATCTTTCATTTCCTACATTTAACCTGAACATTCTTGCTTCAGTGGTTTTATTTATTGTATGTATGCCAGAAATTTCAAAATGTTTATTTCTAGCACTAAACTTCTACTGAGATTTTGTTATTTGGTATGTCTAGTGGAAATGCTTCACTTTCTAAATCTCTTATTCATTATTGCAAAACCTTAAAGGATGTTTGAAAAATGAAAATGAATCTTATTTTTAGTCAAAATATTTTAAAAGTCTGAATTTTGAAATACATTTGGCTCCAATGATTTTACTAATGGATTTTAAATCTGCACTTGGGTTTATTAAAGGCACATCAGATTTAACTTACATTTTCATTGATTATATGAATTGTTAGCCCCTACCCTGAGTTCTAAGTCAGGGTTAATGATATCATCCATTTTTTTACAATTGAAACGATAAATGTTTCCATGAATTGCATTTTACACTTAATTTATGTTGGGTGTTTTGGAAACATAGAAATTTAAAAATATAACATATTCAAATTTTTATAGCTTTAGAATTTATCTTCTCAGAATAGAATATTGCAGATGTGTGAGAGGGAAGATGGCGGCGAGTTAGGAGGAACAGAGTTTACTTCCTCCTGCCCACTGGTTGATTTTCTGAGGAATGGGGCGAAAACCCAGCAGTATTCCAACACATATGATGATTGATGCCCAAGATTACAGGGGAATTTGAACATTCATATGGTAAGCAGAGAGCATCGGAAGGAAAGGGCCCCCATCGGGACGAGCCCGGGGAGCGGGATGGGGCTTTGGTCCCAGACCCGGCAGCCAACCGGATCGGATGCAAGATTCTTGGGGAGGGAGCCAGATTGGGAATTGTGAGTAGTCAGATGCTTGTTTTGTCTGGCAGGCGTAAATAGGAAGAATTCAGAGAGGAAAAACAGGAAAAAAAGTAGTGCTACGTGGCTATTTGGAGAGGCCCCAACCCCAATAGTCCTGAGGTCAGTGCACCACCCGGGATGGGTGCGCGACCAGAATCAGTACACGACTGGGATTGGTGTGCGACCCAGATCGGAGGCCCAGGGAAATCAGCCTGTATCACAGGACGGAGAGCAGGGTTGGCCCTTGGCCCAAGGAGGCTGGCGCTTCCACCAAGGGGAATTGGAGTCTGTTTGAATCCGGGGTCCGAGGCCTTTCCCAGCCCATACCAGAAGTATTGGGAACAGCTTGCAGTCAGCGGCTCTCTGGCTGAGTGTGGCCTGGGACACCAAACAAGGGAAATCGGGGACTGTGCTCACCTGGAGACCCGTGGACCAATCGTACACAGTTCAAAAATACTAGGGACAGTGCACAACTGGGCCTCTTGGACGCATAATCCAGGGACAAAGAAGTGAGCGAACACAGGCGCACAGCTCAAAAATACCAGAGATAGTGCGAGACCAGGCCTTTCGGCCAGGGTTTGCTGGCGCACAGCCCAGGGGCAAAGATAAAAGAGTTCACAGGTGCGCTGAGCTCACACCAACAGCTGGGGACAAAGCCCTAGCCATCCAGCCCAGGCGCATGCAGGCACATGCAGCCCAGCAAGACCAAGCAGCTTTGTGGGAATAGGGCAGAAGCACCCCGTTGAGGGGAGCGGCAGACCGGAGCTACTTACCGCACAAACTCTTGACTCAGAGCGGGGGCCAAACTATCCAGAAAGGGCACAGAGAGAACCTATTAGTTAGACCAGCAGAGAAAAAATAGGCAGTGGGAGATTTGCCACTATCAGGTGCACACCAAGACCGTTTGGGCCCAGAAGCACACTCAGGAACTGGGCTGGTGACTGGACAACAGTGAAGAGTGCACCTCAGGAAAGAATAAAAGCAAAACTGATATCTTCCCAGACGGATGCAGCCTGACCAGACAGCTTTAAAATCAGAAACCTGGAGTTTTGTTTGTTTGTTTGTTTGTTTTGTTTTGTTCTGTTTTTTTGTTAATTTTTGTTTTGTTCTGTTTTGTTTTTGTTTTTTTAACCCATCTTCCTCTCTGTCCTTCACTATTTTTTAATTCCTTCTTCCTCCCTTTCCTTTAGTATTCTTCGTCCCCTCTCTTCATATCTCTCTTCTTTTTTTTTACTTACTTTTGTGTTTTGTTTCGTTTTGTCATTTTTTAATTATAAAAGATAAAAAAATATTCTTTTTATTTCGTACCTCCATTCTTTCCTTCTTTATACATTATTCCTCTTTCCTCCCTTCCTTTTCTTATAGTATTCTTTCTCCCTTCCTTCACTCCTTTTTTTTCTCCTTCTTTCCCACTCGCCCCCCTCTTTTCTTTACCTACAGGTGAGACATTAAAACCTGGAGCTGTGAGAGGACCAGAGTCAGCCCCAGGCAGGGGTCAGTCCAAAAAATTGAGACAGCGAGACAAAATTAACTTTGCTACTCCAGAGAACTTGACAGATTAATTTAAGAAACAGAGGCTAGCAAGAAGAGTCTCACAAACAATGGGAAGACAAAGAAACAACCCCCAAATGGAGAGAAAAGAAGAAATTCCAGAAAGAATGATAGATGAAACAGAGGCAAGCCAACTATCAGATATCGAGTTCAAAGCATAGATTATCAGGAAGCTCAAGAAGCTCGATGAGCTAGCAGAGAATTTCTATAAACTACAGGGAAACTATAATGAACTCACTGCAAACTATGTCAGCATGAAAAAGGAAATAGAAACTATCCAAAAGGGCCAAGTGGAAATGAAGAATACAATATCTGAACTAAAGAACACAATAGAAGGAATCAAAAGCAGGCTCGATGAAGCAGAGGATCAGATCAGCAAGCTGGAAGACAAGGTAGAAAAAACACCCAAAAAGAGCAGGAACAGGAAAATAGAATCAGAAAGAATGAAGAGGTATTAAGGGAAATTCAGGACAACATGAAACGTAATAATATTCGTATAATAGGGATACCAGAAGGAGAAGAAGAAGGGCAAGGGATAGAAAGCGTATTTGAAAAAGTAATGATGGAAAATTTTCCTAATCTGATGAGAGAAAAAGTCACACAAGTCCAAGAAACACCAAGAGTCCCAATCAAAAGGAACGCAAACAGGCCCACGTCAAGACACATCATTAAAATGGCAAAATTCCAAGACAAAGAGAGAATCTTAAAGGCAGCGAGACAGAGACAGGAAGTAACATACAAGGGAGCCCCGATAAGGTTAGCAGCTGACTTCTCAATGGAAACACTCCAAGCCAGAAGAGAATGGCAAGAAATATTCCAAGTAATGAGAACCAGAGGCCTGCAACCAAGACTACTCTACCCA